>NQII01008532.1:43079-61072 GCA_002778355.1 Clitarchus hookeri | reverse complement strand
CGTGTCCGTGGGTGGCCCCGCAACAAGGGGCGTACTTGTAGGCACTTGTAGAAAGTTGTTTCAGCGTTCAAACCCTGCCTGGTGTGACATGAAGGTACGTCCAAATGAAGTGAAGTCGTGTTTATTATAGTCAGAATAAGCGTCATGCGTCAGTATTAATATTTTCTTTTAGTGTTCATTTGTCGGCAGAGCCATGCTCAATCCCTCTTTTAAAATTACCACAACTGGTGTATTTGTGACATTTTTTACCAATCATTACTTGCCAACTCTTTTTCAATCATTTACAATTCCAACCAAACACGCAACCGATAGTTTCTGATAATAATCATGCCTGTCAAAATACTGCCACGACTGTAACCTTGTTTCAAATTCTGTTTACAATAACAAGGCCATAGATTGTTGAATACAGTGTCTCAGATTATGTAATTTGTTCTCATTGTCGCCTACCACAAATGTAGTAACCATGTAAGAAGAATAAGAATACGAGGTGGTTTCCCATTGTTGCCAACCTACGAATNGCCTACCACAAATGTAGTAACCATGTAAGAAGAATAAGAATACGAGGTGGTTTCCCATTGTTGCCAACCTACGAATACAGTAAAGATGTAGGAAGAAGAAGAATAATGGTAGTCTATAGAACACAAAAAACTACTGCAAAATGTAAACAATACTATCGATAGCACCAGTTGTTGATTATCCGTGTTGTTTTGCATTCACATAGCATTCAAAAACGAATGATTCGTGCAATCTTTGGTGAATGTACTAATGAGAAATACGGTAAAACGTAAATAATGTGAACGAAACATCGAAAATCCACTGTATTTCATAGCTAAAAGATTGTTCAGAATATGTTTTGGTTTTCGAGCAGAATATCTGATCGATAGAAGTGGTAAATTTATGTTTTAAGAGTCTTTCCATGCAGGTTTTTGTAACATTGTTTATGTAGATTAGTTGTCTGGGTTGTCAAAAAAAAACTACTGTTACGGGTAAACGAAATAAACGTGATTGCAACGAGGTTTCACTGTAACTGCATGTGGGTAATTGATGCAAGGCATAGTCCTTTCACAAAGACATTCGGAATTACTCAAGGTCATCAATTAAATTCTTAAACAGGATACAGTAAGGACACTTACTTGTCAGAGGACATGCACAAGTATTACTTCTTACATTTGTAATAAAAGTCCTTCTGTTCCAGGGTGAAATAATGAATCATGTTTTCTCAATTTAATTATGAATGTTGATGGCCTGGAGAGTTAAATAGTGTTGCGTGGACGCCTGAGGGGCGTATCTGAATTTGTGAGGGATGGAGGTCTTAATAAAAAAATTAAAGAATAAATTTGATTTCTAATTTATTAACCCAGCCATTATTCACAGTATTAAACTATCTGTCTATACTATTACCCTTTTTATTTAACAGTGAGCGCAATATTTAAAGTTTTTCAACTCTAATAAACGTCCTTCTTAATGTCTGTGGTTATAGTCAATTAACTGACAAATGAAGTTTTTCCGTGGTCATGCATACTAAATTAGGATGTGATTTAATTCTTCACTCTCATAAATTTTGTACATATCTAAGCTGCGATAATTTCATTTATAACAAAGCAAGGAAAACATGATTTTGTTATTAAATGGTGCGCATACTAAAAATTTTAAAAATGAAAATATCTTTACGTTTACAAAACAAGTTTAAAATCTTCTTTCAAGTTAACAAAATTTTGAAACTGATGCTGCTTTATTCCAGTAATAAACATCCCAAAATATTATTATATAACACTAATCTATTCATTTAAGCAGTCAGTATTCAAATATGAAATATAAAATTTGCACTCCGAATTGCCTTAATTTGTAAAATGACCATATGAGTCACTTCAGCTTTGTGTTCAGGTAACCTACATTATATTTCGACTTTGTGACGTTCAAAACTTGGTCACCGGTTTGACCTTATTTTCCATTTTCTCGTTGGCCAATTCAGTCTCTGCTTTGAGTTGCATGTTTTGGTTTTCAATTTGGTTGGCAATGTTCACGTTCATTTCTAGGCTCATTAATATTAATTGATTAACCTGATCATGATTATTCTTGACTGCATTAACTGGCTCATTTACAGTGGTATCATGACTTGCACTTTCAGCAACAATATTAGCATTACCTATTTTATCATTTAAATCCTTAACGTGTGCATTGGCAACAATAAGGTCTTCCATAATACACTGAAGAGGCAAAAAACAGGTAAACCTGCCTAATATCGTGTAGGGCCCCCGCGAACACGCAGAAGTGCCGCAAGATGACGTGACATGGACTCGACCAATGTCTGAAGGTATGCAGGAGGTATTTCACACCATGAATGCAGGGCAGTCCACAACTCCATAGGAGTGCGAGGCGGTGGAGATCTCTTCTGAACAGCACGTTGCAAGGCATCCCAGATATGCTCAATAATGTTCATGTCTGGTGATTTAGGTGGCCAATGGAAGTGTCTAAAGTCAGAAGAGTGTTCCTGGAGCCACTCGGTAGCAACTCTCAACGTGTGGGATGTCACATTGTCCTGCTGAAATTGTCCACGTCTATCGAAATGTACAATGGACATGAATGGGTGCAGGTGATCGGACAGGATGCATACGTATCTGTCACCTGTCAGTCGTATCTAGACGTATCGGGGGTCCCATTTCACGCCAACTGCACACGCCCCATACCATGACAGAGCTTCCACCAGCTTGAACAGTCCTCTGTTGACATGTAGGGTCCATGGATTCATGAGGATGTCTCCATACCCGTACACGTCCATCCCCCTGATACAATTGGAAACGAGACTCGTCAGACCACGCAATGTGTTTCCAGTCATCAACAGTCCAATGGCGGTATTGGCGAGCCCAGGCGAGGTGTAAAGCTTTGTGTCGTGCAGTCAACAACGGTACACGAGTGGGCCTTTGGCTCCAAAAGCCAATATCAATGATGGTCCGTTGAATAGTTCGAACGCTGGCACTTGTTGATGCCCCAGCATTGAAATCTGCGCCAATTTTACAAATAGTTGCACGTCTTCACATTTAATGATTCTCGTCAGTCGTAGTTTGTCCCGTCGTTCATGGTCTTTGTCCGGCTGCAGCGATGCCAAAGATTTGATGTTTTACCGGATTCCCGATATTCACGGTACATTCGTGAAATGATTGTACGCGATATTCCAAATGTTATCGCTACCTCGGAGATGATGCGTCCCATCTCTCATGCGCCGACTATAACACCACATTCAAACTCACTTAAATATCGATAACTTGCCATTGTAGCAGCAGTAACCGACCTAGCAACTTCGCCAGACGCTTGTCTTATATAGGCGCTGCCGACTGCATCGCTTTACTCTGATTGGTTCCATACCTCTGTTATTTGCATACTCACGCCTATATTAGTTTTTTTGGCTCTCCGGTGTATTAGCAGTGATTTCCTCTATGGTATAAATTTTTTTACACTGTTTAACGCTACGTAGGAAATTTGTATTTGCAACTATTATTGCTCGTGCGTTAATTTCATAATAGACAAGTGTTGCGATTTCACTTAAAAACACCTTAAATATTCTTACTTTTCCATTCCACCTTCGTTCTTGCCAGGCCAAGTGTTGGGCAAGCCAATTTAGTTATATAACGTCTTCACTAAACGAATTACACAAAAGAAAGAATTTATATGACTAAACTGGCACACCAAGTCAACAATTCATATAAAATTCCAACTAAAACAAAATGAATTCGGTCATGTAAAAAATATTGGTTAAATTAAATAATATAATAAATAAATAATTTTTGAATTTTTTTAAGTGTAACAATGGTGCAATCTAATATTAAAGTCAGGAATTAAAAAAAAAATCATAGAATTAATTGCAGAATGCGTTTGAACATATCTGAACTAAAAAAAAAATTATGTTCTTGTGGTACTATCAGTTCTTCCGGCCTTGAATGAATTTAACTCTCTACACTCGGGTAACGTGGTAATTAAAGTGATGGAAAAGTAAGATTTTTAATGAATATTAAGGAATTGTAATGTCTTATCTATACTGCAGATGATCTGATGACAGGCTTTAGGATTGAACAGTAACCACCAAATTGAGGCGTAGACTCAACAACCATGTCTCAAATTGCTCTTTCCAGTTCTCTTCCTCCTCAAACCAGGGTAGTTCAGGATCCTGCGCTTGAAGAATGTCAGAAACAGCAGTCCTCTCAGGAGAAAATCGACATTTTTACTTTTTCTTTCAGACCATTTATACAATTTCTCAAAATTTTTGCATTGCTAGTCTTTTTTTTTTTATCAAACATACATTTTTTTTCTTTGTGGGCATAAAATATTAATGCACAATTTCAACAATTATAACACACAGAAAATATCAAATAAATTAAACTATTCAAAGTAAATATTTATTCTATATATTGTTACATACCTGATAAAAAATATATTAATATAATAAAATAAAATAACAAAAATGTTATTCTACACACTATCATATTTTGCATTACTGTTTATATGTAGTAAAGTGCCAAAGACTTTTGTTCTTCATAAGTTTAGTGTCATCATTTCTGTTAGCTATGGAGAAAAGGAGGGGGGGAGGTTGAGTGTGTGTGCGTGCGTACGTGCACGTGTGTGCATGCATCCGTGCGCATGTATGTGTGTGTGTGTATGTGTACATATATATATATTTATACACACGCTAGCTGGTATATGGGTTTTTAAAATTTTCCAATTACAGAAATGACGAGAAAAATGTTTGTTAAGTGATATTGCACTTAATGGGGTGGCGGAGATGTATTGTGGTTGGGCCGAGTTAGTAGACAAAAGCTTTTCCGGCAGGTCTGTTGGCGGAGAATGGTCGTCTGAAGTCAGTGGATGCCATCATCAACTCCTTCAAGGTGATAATGGCGGCTCACCGTGGGGAAGTACCATGCGAAGTCATCACTGCTAAGGTGAGTCCCTCTGTATTTGGAGAGCATGATCTCCAGCACTGAGATTGTGTGACTTCATAACTAAGTGGAAATTATGTGTGGCTAGTACTTATGTGACGAGTTTGGAATTTTTTTTAAGCCTCAAGACCCCAGTATGGAAACCAGGCTTTTAACTTGCAAGATGTTATCACATGGTGCATAAGTTTCACGGACAGCAAAGTCCAATTTTTGGTGGGCTCTTGCAGGAAAATCAAAGAATTTATTGAGATACCAATTTATTTTAATTGAAATCTTTTAAATAAATTGATATCCTGGATGGTATCGCAATGTGTAAGCATGAAACTCGAGTAACGCATAAACTCATGTCAAGCACCAAGTAAAATCTTGAGGAAAAATCCGATGACCTAATTTGACGCTGTCTCAATCTTCTGTTTGTACAATTTCCAGTTAGCGAATATGTAAAGTTATGATACCATACATGCACATGGCTTGCAATTCAAATGTTCCAAAGCTATTTAACTGCCATCTGCAGTAGGGCCACTGAAAAATGGTAAATAATAAAACTGCCCAATTTTGGTAAATAAAACCTAATATTTTGGTAGTGGCATAACATCATTTCTCTGTTGTGTTTCAATATGGAAAAAACCTTAAGGTGTTATATTTTGGTGTGGAAAAATCATTCTGGTGTTATTTTTTTGGTTTGAAAAATTTGTTTTGTTAATTTATACACTTTTTATTGCTTTTAAAAAAATATTTTCTTTATAGAAAACATTGAATGTTTAATGATAAAACAATGATTAAATGATACACTAAACCTTATTTTGAACATATACAGAACCTTACCAAATACAGCTGGACCCCAATTTTACGAGGCATCTCGGTTCCTGAAAATGGCCTCGCAAAATCGCTGCAGGCAGATTTTGACCTCCCAACCCAAAAAGTGCATTATATGTTCGTTTTTCGTATTAAGTCTGTTTTTAATCATTTCTAGTGCAAAAATAAGAAGTTTCTTTAAATGAATTATGAATTATTTCAATACACAGATGTCAGCCAAATAAGATAGCTACTTTAAGCGACCGCGAAATCCATTTCAAGTACTGTATATTTCCACATATTTTACGCCTCTGCATATTTCCACATATTTTACGCCTCTGCATAATTTACCCACTTTATAACTTTTTATTACCAAACCATGAAATAAAAAAATTCTGCATAATTTACCCAGTAGGTTTTCCGGGTGATGCGTGACGAGATGTGGAATGGCAGTTCAGCAGCAGGCAGCAACCCGCTCTGGAAGCGAGTAAACAAGCGGTTTTTAGACATGCCCGGAGGAGAGAAATGTAGAGCCACCCTCCCTCTGACCCTCACTAAATAAAACTATTGTTGTCAGCCAGTCATGCCTCTTCACCCCTTCCATGTTTCATAAGCTGAACCATGCCTCGCTTCTCCACCCTTCCCTCAGCCAACCAAGTCACGTCACGCCTCACCACCATTCCCTCCCTTCCCATAGCTGTTGCTAGTCAGCTGGGCCACCCCACATCTCATCTCCCTCTGTGTAGACATGCTAATCTGCTGACCACGCTAGCCACATCGTATCGGCGATGGTGCGTACGAGTTGAAGGCCAGGCAAGGATGGATTACCATGTTTATTCTTCTAAAACACCACTAATTATTTGTTTTTATGTTATTTCACAATGATTTATTCTGCATTTCTGTTTTTAATTCTTGCTNTTTTTTTTTTTTTTTTTTTTCTCTCTCTCTCTCTCTTCATTTTAGTGAGTGTTCTTTAAATGTCGAGTGTAAAAGCTGTGAGAATACGTGCCGGCAAATTGGCTTACCAGGCACGTGGTGCAAGTCTGCAGCTGTCACGTGTCAATCATTGCACTGTGCTGTGTCAATGGTTAATTCAAGATATCAGCATCATATATGATGTAGTTGTAGCGTTTGTTAACGTTGAATTGTTTACTACATTATTTTGAGATATTTTTGGGTGTATCATATTAGTTTTATTAAACTTAAAAATTAAAAAACAAAATTCCCGATGCCCACGCATAATTTACGCACCCTGAAATTTGAACTTAAAATATGGTATAAAATTGCTTGAAATATAAGGTAGCTTCTTGCAGAAAAATCAAACCATGTGTAAATGAATTATTAATTTATTTCAATAGACACTTCTTCTGAATAAAATTATATCCCAGGGCATATAAGACCTTCACTTGTCACAAAAAAAAAGAGGAAACATTGTGTGCCGTGTTACTTTAAGCGTGCATGAAGTTCATTTCCAGTAGCTTCTTACAGAAAAATCTAATAATTTATTGTGAATTATTAATTTATTTCGATAGCCAGACATATTCCGAATAAAATTATACTACAGAACCTCATGAGCGCAATAGTGGACCACTGCTGTTGCCAGTCGACATGAGAGATAAGCATGCAGCGTTTATAGCAGGGTGTTGGCGTGGAGGAACAGGGGTGAGTGGGAGAGAGTGGATGGACCGAATCACTTTGTGATGTCACAAGTTACGCATCACGGGCCAGGTAACCTTCAGGCATCGTGCAGTGCACTCATTTTAAAACATAACTGCTACATTTTTTAATGGATTTTCTCTGATATTTTTTTCTTTTTCGTATTGCGGCATACAAATTAAGAGTAGCAATATTAAAACCCATATATTTTATCACTGTGGACTGGTAAAAATATTTTTAATCGGTTTTCAATGCAATTTTTTTGCAATTGTTTGTCAAGTTTTGCAATTTTTTTGCAATTGTTTGTCAAGTTTTGCAATTTTTTAACGCTTCCTGAGAGTGGCCTCGTAAAATTGTTGCCTTGTTAAATCCGGTACTCATAAAATCAAGGTCTGTCTATACACTTGTAGAAATCTTACATGATACACAGAGCTTGAGCACACTAGATTATTTGCAAAATTGGTGTAAGTTTGCTTGTGCATTATTTCAATATTGATTTTAATGCTGTGTGCTTGTCTATTGTACCGAGATAATGTTCTTGCACTATCAACATTAGCTACTGGTATCCACAGACATTTTACTGCACAGCTTGAGTGTTCACGAAAATAATTGCTCAGTCACAGCAAAATTGTGAGAAAATGTAACACTACTTGGGAACTAGACCCAAACTAAACTTGTTTCCACGTGTCCATTATGTGACAATTATCTCATCCAATAATCCTTTTAGGTGCCTATGCATAGGTTCTTGAAACGGGTAGTATTTGGGATATATTAGTATTATTATATACACAATGATATAGTCAGTTCACGAATGGAAGAAACTTTTGAAAATCAACCTTTGAAAAAACACCCTAGCCATTAGCGACATGCATATAACATTACAAACAGCGGCGAGCGCCGATACAGTTATGCCATTAGGTTGCCAGCACAAAGAGAGGAAATAGTTCCCAAGTTTTAACGTAATTGTTAATTTATCGCTTACAAATGGGTGTCGAAAAGAATTGTATCTTATTATGCCAATTATTAATGACGTGATGCTAACATATTTAGATTTCAACGTTTCTTGCATAGCCACATGATTACGCTCAAGGTTAAAGTAACACGGCCGTTTGTTTACTAACCTTCGTAGTCCTTGTGTTGTTGACACACGTGCTAGAGAATTTGTGCGGTTATCTCGTTTAACCTATAATAATTCATTTATCTGCGTTGTTTTACTAATATCCGCTCTTTATTATATGGTTTTTAATAACGTATGATTTTAATTTGTGCTCACTTTAAGTTCTAATTTCTTTTGTTTTTGGGCGTTTCGTGCACGTGTCTTTCCTTTGCCACTTTATTCTAACGCTGCAGGATTTGCACATAAGAATTGTTTTCACATTCTCGAAGACGTAGAATCCTTCACTCGCAAACTCTGCCGTCCTGTCGAAAAACCGTCACAACCATTTTTAAATAACGTTTTACAATTGCGCGTAACATCCGACTCAACCACCACGCCATTTTAACGTCTGTAGCAATTCCGATCAATACTGATGATCTGGCATTCGATGTAGGGAATTTATCGAAAGTCACTAACAATCGATTGTAAGTAGACAACTACTATCGATTCATCAAAATACTCGCATTTTGGGTTTATAGAATGAAATGTTTTTTCGCTGGCATCGCATATTCTTTTGTGTGAAATTCTCAAGATTAAAAATTTTACGCTTGTGGAATATCCATTAATAATATATACAATACATGACTTTTATAATGGGTACGTGTATGTACGAACACATGTACACACACAGTGGAATGTAAACATTACATGTAAACATTGCCATGTGACTGTTACATGGCAATGTTTGTTTACTTTTGGCGGAAGGATTGCTTTACCCGAACTTTCATTTAGAAATCGTCCCGAAGTTGAAAGTCTCTTCCAGTCGTGAACCGACTATAGCTACGACTGTTACATTCGTCATTTAACTACGGAAAATATCAGCCTTTTCATACAGGTGTCCGGAGCCGCTCCTCAATGTCCTGCTTTTTACTTAACATTGTTTCCTGTGGCACAGCTGCAATCTTTTCGTGATTGGCAACTTTCACCTCGTGTAGTGTTCTCGGTTTTCGAATGTAGACTTTAGGTAACCCCAATGAAAGAAATCGCTGACAGACAAGCCGGGTGAGCGTCGGGGTCAGGGTTACATCGCCAAAACGAGAGATTTTNCAGACAAGCCGGGTGAGCGTCGGGGTCAGGGTTACATCGCCAAAACGAGAGATTTTGTGTTGGTGAAACATGTTGCGAACAACTATCGTCGAGTCCTTGCCATGTGGGACGTGGTACCATCTTGTTGGAATGTTGGAACCACATGTCTTTCATGGTGACACCTAAACATTGAAGTTCTGGATGCAAAAAATGTCTGAAGCACGTCGACTTTGTGTGCTAGCGTTACTGTAGCCTCGTCTTCTTTAAAAATATAAGGTCCAACAATTCCTACAGTCGACATGCCGCACCAAACCGCAACCTTTGCATTAGAGAGAGGTCTTTGGTGTGATTCGCGTGGTTTCTCTGCTGCCCAATATCGACAGTTCTGCTTATTGACATAACCATCCAGATGGAAATGTGCCTCATCACTCATCATGAACATTGCAATCGTTGCAATAATTGCAATCATTCTCTCACAAAACAGTTTGCATTGGCTGTAATCACCCAGAGACAGCTTTTGAACAATCATGACTTGTATAGATGTAACCTANTGTGTTGGTGAAACATGTTGCGAACAACTATCGTCGAGTCCTTGCCATGTGGGACGTGGTACCATCTTGTTGGAATCACATGTCTTTCATGGTGACACCTAAACATTGAAGTTCTGGATGCAAAAAATGTCTGAAGCACATCGACTTAGTGTGCTAGCGTTACTGTAGCCTCGTCTTCTTTAAAAATATAAGGTCCAACAATTCCTACAGTCGACATGCCGCACCAAACTGCAACCTTTGCATTAGAGAGAGGTCTTTGGTGTAATTCGCGTGGTTTCTCTGCTGCCCAATATCGACAGTTCTGCTTATTGACATAACCATCCAGATGGAAATGTGCCTCATCACTCATCATGAACATTGCAATCGTTGTAATAATTGCAATCATTCTCTTACAAAACAGTTTGCATTGGCTGTAATCACCCAGAGACAGCTTTTGAACAATCACGACTTGTATAGATGTAACCTATACTCGCAGTGCAGGATACGTTGTTAATCACCCAGAGACAGCTTTTGAACAATCACGACTTGTATAGATGTAACCTATACTCGCAGTGCAGGATACGTTGTTAATCACCCAGAGACAGCTTTTGAACAATCACGACTTGTATAGATGTAACCTATACTCGCAGTGCAGGATACGTTGTTAATCACCCAGAGACAGCTTTTGAACAATCACGACTTGTATAGATGTAACCTATACTCGCCTTGCAGGATACGCTGTTGTGAGCGACTGGACAAACCCAAGGTTGGTGCACGACGCCGCGTGAAGTGGTGCGGACTGTGGATAACTAACCTCACGCTGAAAATTTTCTGGTTTCTGCACCGTGCAAGCACTGTCCCTTGATTTCCTCTTCAAAACCGATAGTGTTGTGCGAAATGATTTCATCCACCAGAGTACTGTGTTACGATCGGGGATCATCCCATTACGCGCCATATTGAACTTTTGACAGAAAAAAATGTTGGACATTAACGACTGAATCGTTATTTCGGAAGAATTGCTCGACAGCAAACACACGATGCTCCACGTTTTACTGCGCCATGTCTACTATAATCCATTCACGGTATCTTCGATACTTTTGAAAAGAACCTTTGAAAAATCACCCTAGGAGTTACATGTTCAATTGGTTATAAAAAAATGGTATATGGAAAAAGGTTTTGTCTTGCTTTTAGCACTGAAGCACTATATAAATTGGTTGTTTTAAGTTTTAAGTATATTTTTTCAATAAATTTTAATAATTTGTTAAAAGTCCGTAAGAATTAACAACGGATTTTGAAGGGACATGTTGGTTATAGCTGAAAAGAAATAGTTCGTAGGTTAAATATTAATATGTATAAATTTAATGCCGTAATTGTAAAGTTAATATTGCTAAACTATATATTTACATTTTTACGTAGCACTCATGGGTAAAGATTTCACCGTTATTAATTGAAATTAAATAAATTTCAGTTGTTGTCCAGCGGACTCGTACACTCCATCTTGTTCGTTTGGGCACGTTTTTTTCAGAAGTATAACCACGCCATATTGGAGACGCTGAATTGTGGTTATAAAACTAACGTAACACATTCTTTCTACTTACAAGATAATTCTAGGTTAAGATGTAATTTTAGTATTAGCGTTGTTATTTCTGCAGTTTATCAAATAAACGTGCAAAATATAGAAAGGCATTTGAATATTTCCGTTACGTTATTCCCTTCGCAAAGAATGCAAAGGAATCGAATTTTGGTCGCCGCCAACTGATAATCGATTATTTTCGAAAGCTTTTTGTGGAGACCAAGAGATGGCAGCACATTAGCGTTGGTTCTTCAGTGCCAAATGTTAGCCGTGACTCGTCTTTCCGCCGCATAGTGTTGTTTTTATGTTGCAGTGAAGAAGCGCGACAGTTCTTGATGGAACAGAGATGTACCTACACCGCAGGTTTCAAAATGAAAGTGATTTTGTTCGCTGAAGAGTTTGGAAATCGAGCCGCGGGCCGTGAATTCGTAGTAAATGAAACGTTAGTGCGGGGCTGGAGGAATTTTTCTCACTTATAAGTCGCACCCCAAGTTTTCAATAAATTTTTTTTTAAATAAAATGTGCCACTTATATGCGATAAAATACGGTACCATTTATCACAGTGAAATCTTTAACCTGAGTGCTACTTCCAAAAGTTTATTATGTAAAATTTAACTTTTTCCTTACAGCAAATATGTAAATAAATCTTAATACAATAAGTAAACTTTAATTAAATTATATAATTAACAGTTCCGATATATACTTCAATCTACCTTTTTGTATGTATTACAACATTTCGCTAAATTGATTAGCATTTTTTAGACATTTAGAGAATTTTATTAAAGTATATGACAGTTGAGATTACATGGCATTGTTTCTCTTCAAAAATAAATTTTGGTAGTTCCCACATGGACACTGTTAATAAAATATTTGACAGTTCCCACAAGGCACTGTTTGTTTACAAAATATTTGACAGTTCCCACATGGCACTGTTTACAAAACGTTTGACAGGTGTCACATGGCAATGTTTTGTTTACATACTGCGGAAGGATACATAATCGGCTCCCTGAAAGTAGATATTTAGCAGGGTTTCAGAAAATCTTGAAGTTACCGTGAATACATTATAACACCCGCTCATCTGACATACCCACAGGCTGTGTGCGACTGCTGCCAACCTCTACCTTCCTGTATACTACCCATTTCAAAAACATACATTATTTTTGGCCCAACCTGTATATGCCTTTGATAAAATCATAAATAAATTCCCAATCAAAAGTGAAGTTGTGAGGAAAGCCTAGATTGCTTATTGAAAACATTGCGAGTGCTTTGTTTTCAGATATAAGGTATAATTTTATTGAAAACTTTAGTTTCATTTTGCCTGTAAAAGAAAATGAGGGTAGAGATGATATCATTAATGAACTGACAGACTGGCAAAAGTTGTGCTGTCTGTGCTATCAATACCTTACAGCAACACAAAAGTGTGAACATATGTTCAGTTTAGTAACAAAAAATAGAACCAAATTCAAATTGCATCTGTCAAGCAAGTGCCTAGTCAATGTGCATATTAAAATGTAACAGACCTGGTGTGTGTTTTGAACAAATGTTTAGTGATTCATTCTTGTGCAGAGCCAAGAAAACCACTGCAGCATCTGTAAAAAATAATTACGTAACCCATTGTAACATTTCAGTTAAATCAGATGGTCAAAATTTACAGCTTCTCAATTTTTAATTTCTTTGTTCTCCAACAAATTAGTCAAATATTACTCGTTCGTATTCTCAACCAAATTATACAAATGTAACTAATTTATTTTCTCAAAAAAAAATTAATAATATAATTTAAAACATCTTGTAGCAATTAAATTCAATATTCTTTAATATATATATATATATAGACACACACAAAATCATTAACTGTGTCCTTAAAATTTCTTTTACCATCCATGCCCATCCTTGACTGTGGTTGTATGATTTCTGTTAAAGAAAATTACGTTCAATTTTACTTTAGTCTTACTTCTGTTGTTACCTGCTCTCTGATTGGCTGTCGTCTAACCACGCCACATCTCTTTTCCAACCAACAATAGCGATATGAGAGCCAACCAGGATAATTTTCTTTTGTTCACGTGTTTTATAACATTCAATTCTTACTACCCTGTAGGGCTTAAATGAACAATAACAATAAAATTTGGAATACTGAATATCCTCTAAAAACAAATGAAATCTAACTTACACATGATAAAATAGTAAAATAACCGAAGATTATACTGCACTTTGTATAAATCAAATAATAAAGGTTAATTTTGAAATTATATACGTATATGAATTGTCACCCTAAGCAATGCTCGTAGACAAATATAATATCTAGACCCAAAGTTAAATATAACACCTGAAGAATCTCAGTGTTACACCATGGCATAGTGATGTGTATACGTCCGTATTGTGTTAGTCATATTTCTGCGTTGTATATAACCATTAAAAAAAATAAAATAATACAAAATATTTTTTTAAGGTATTATAATTGATTGAGAAATACATTTGGTTAAGTTTGTTTTTGTGCTTGGGTTTTAGGCCAAGTAATGTTAAAATGTAAAACTATTTTATTCAGTAATAGAATTAGCAGGCTTTCATGGCCATTGCCTGAATCAATTTGGTTTTTGAGATTCAGCCACATCAATGTAGTAAGTAGGTGGAAATTTCGTGCATATAAAATTAATTGCAGGAGGTTTATTGATGGGGTTTCTGAAAAGTTGGTAAATCTGATAGTAAGAAATGGTTCATGTAAGTGTGTTTGCTGAGTAAGAATACTGCAAGTGCTCCAGATCATCACTTTTCGTGAAGTATAATGAGCATTATCATTGTGATCATCTTGATATTACTACCAACTATTTCACACTTCATCACTATTTTCTATTCTGTGATTTCTCAGATTTCCAAATCAATAGAATCTCAAAGCAAAATGTCTTTATTTGAGCAAATTTGTACACTACAATACATAAAGTAACTCTTCACTGGAAGACACCAATACAAAATTGGTGTCTTTTAGGAAAGTTTACTACTGACTGATGTGATGAATGGTGTTTGTTGACAAGCATTCAAGTTTACAAAGTGGCACAAACATATTTTGTGTTGCAAATGTTGAATGCAAAATGATTTGTGAAATCCAAGGTGAGTTGGTTGATTAGCCAAGTCATCATTTCAGTTCACGTACAGTCATTGCTCAGTAAAGTCGGACCATGATAGTAGAGTTGTAATTTGGTTTTTTAATTAATTAATTTATTTATTTATTGTGTATGACAACAGTTGAGTGGCCTTAGAAGGCATACACAAAGTTTGTCAGTGATATGTGGTTCAGATACAAGAGGTAAGTTGTGTTTGTGAAGTGCTTGCCAAAAAAATATATTTGAATACACCCAGTTATTGGTGGCATGATTGGACCATCCTCTTAGAACACAAACATTTTATAGGCATCAGAATGGTGGTGTTTTTGCAAATATATTGAACTTTTTCCCCACCCTCAAAAATTTTATTTGTGAAATAGTGCGATAAACTCTGATTATCTGTGCAGGGATAAGCTATTTTGTGGATTAACCATGCCACTTCTAAAAATAAATCCCAAAAATCTAGTTTTATAAATAAAACATCCGTGGATGGATGCGCAGCTTCCACGAACAAGTACGCACCATAGTGGCCGGCAGCGACTAGCTGGTAACTGCAGTTGTTAAACAAGATCTGGGGCAGCAAGCTCTCAACACTGCTGATGCATAGTGCAATAACCCAGAAGTGTGTTGTTCACTTACTTTCCTAGCCAGGTTGTATAAGTCAGTTACGAATCTGTTGCAGTTGTGAACAGTCAGCGTTAAAATGTCAGCCAAATAAAATCTTGTCGTGCTAACGATTGAACAAAAAGTAGAAGTGATAAACAAACTTAGAGCCTGTACCTCCATTAAAAAACTTTCACTTATGTACGGAGTAGGCAAAATAATATTTTGCGATATTAGAGATAATAAAGCAAAGATAATTACATATGCAATCAATTGAGACTGTTATTGGAATGAGAAAAAGGAAAAACAATGAAATCTGCAACAAATGAGGGGTGGAGAATGCAAGTGGTGTAAGTAGGTATAACCCAATTATTCAAGACACAAGACTTTGCATTTGACTTCAGTACCAATTCTGATGTTCTGGTAATGCAGAGGTGTTAGAGGTGGTCAAAGGTGCTGTAGCTACAATGTGGACTGGACTGTGAAATCAGTAATGAAGTACAGTACTAAGGACATAAGACATACATCACTTGTAGATAGTAATTATACATTTTTAAAATGATAATTAATATGAAATATATTACAGATGTACCCACAATCACACACATAATATTGTGTACTTACGCTGCAAGCAATATTATACATCCAAGATTGTTTTATTAACGTCATCACCTTTACCATCTTTAGAGAGTCGTGCTTTGTGTATCACTGTGTTTAATCACTTGCGAGTGGTCTATTATCATCTTTTGTATCATTTTGGAGTTCCTTAAAGACAGAATGGTGTATTGGCAGAATGTATTTCAGAAGATACATGTCTCAACTTCTGAGAGCGTATTGGACTCGGGCAGTCGTAAAGTTGCTGGAGATCAATATTGTTGCTAGTTAAGACCAGTTTCATCTGAGTTAAAGATTTGATTTGAGGTTAATCCTTCCTCAAAAATGATTTCTTCCATTTTTTTTCTGGAATTCCGCACTTTCAGATGAGTCAGCTGACAGTGTTCCCCACTAATGTTCAGCTGTCTTATGCCATATTTCTTTTTCCACCTGTCCAGCCAACCATCGCTTGCAGTGAATTTTTCATCGCTGTCTTTAAAGTTCTTGTGGAACTCAAGCGCCTTAGCTTGAAGCATTGGCCCACTCACAGGACTACCCATCCCTCGAAGCTGTGAAAACTACAAAAAAAAGAGCTTCACACATCTGCTCGTAGTCGCCCTTCTTTTAAGTCTTTTGACTCAAACCACTGCCACCAGTCAACACTTTTGTTGACAAAGTTTTCTGTTTCTTTCTGGTTACGTCTCCAATCCCCAACAGTCACTTTCCCAATTCCCAACTCGGCAGCCACCTTTTTAATTGATTCGCCACTGTCTAACTGTTATAATGCATTTCATTGTGTTTCAAGAGAAACTACAACTCTCTTCCGTTTTCCACTTATAATGGAACACAGAAATCAATAAAAGCAAATCAAAATCACTAACACAACCACGTTTAGCGCGAGCGCAGAGACAACTGAGAGCGTCAGGTGACTGCGACAATACGAGGAGTTCCGAGTGAACCAGACGATGAGATGAGACGAGACGGGTGGGCCAGCATTTCCTAGAATTAGTCGCCTTCATATTCGCGCGAAATGACAGCTCGACCTAACAACAGCCAGTAGAGGAGACATCTAATGCTCGACCTAGCAATAGCAGACTCCTCAACCTTGCACGTCAAACGAAGAAACATCGCTTCTCGCTTTAATTGTCCTGCTTTTAAGAGCATTATTTATATTTTTTAATCTTCCGGTGACTGGCTTGATTAACCCGGAGGCTCGGATAATCGCGAGTCTACTGTACATCTGATACTTTGTATTTACGTTGTTGTTATTAATACTACTGCTGTCATGGAAACAGTTGAGAAATCAGATTTTGAACTTTCTACAGAATTGAAGTAAGAATACGGTTACTTGAAAACATTTACATTACCTTCGGTTACTTTTTATTTTACTAAATAAAGTTACTGTATGGTGCCTTTGGCTATGNCTTGAAAACATTTACATTACCTTCGGTTACTTTTTATTTTACTAAATAAAGTTACTGTATGGTGCCTTTGGCTATGGCTGTGTCTGCTGTATTTTAACTTAAATGCCTTGTACGGTCAAATCCCGTTTCAATGTGCTTCACATTAATGTCTTAACTTTAAGTACAATGAAAATTATTTCACCTAGTGACTTCCAAAATGGCTTCATTAAATTTCTACACGTGCTTTACATAATATAATTGATTGTTTAACCATTTCCAACCTAAATCAGGTTTTGAGTACCAAATATAACACACAAAAAATCATGTAGATGACAGTGTCTCCTTCTGTATAGTGTTTACGTATATGCTACAAAGAATTGTTTCTCGCCGTCGATTCTTGTTTGTCGACGTAGTTTAACAGTGTTGACATGCAGCACAGCACCATCTCAAATTTTTTAGTACCTAAAAATGGGAAAGTGTAAATAAGAATCCATATAAACGTGTTTAGGTACCACGCCTAATAACATACAGTAAACTCCCTTACGAGAATGAGTTTGTAAAATTGCTACCCTTTTAAAAATCATAAAAATCCAAACTAATAAATTTTACCCCCAAAAATTTAGAAATTGCG
>NQII01008532.1:0-43049 GCA_002778355.1 Clitarchus hookeri | reverse complement strand
TTGTGAGTACAGTGTTTATCTCCCACGTAAAATCAAAACTATGTTTATATGAAATATTAATTTTAATCAATAGATAGATGTAGGCATCTTACGAAGAAAATGATACCAGTGTGTAAACTTCATACTCCCTTGTTGCCAAAGATGTTTGTTTACATTGAGTAGCGCCTTTTGTCGAGTGTGATCATTTTCAAGGGTTTCTTGCAGGAAAAATAAAGAGGATTTCTTACTGAAGTAATTTATTTCAAAAGATAAACATCTTTTGAATTAACTTACTTCAATGTTATTTTTAAAGGGTAGTGGTGATATTTTTTTCAAAGGAAACTTCACAAATAAGAAAGCAGTGTGCATTTTCATATTTAGAAAGCACCATTTTATCCTTGCTTTTTTTAAATAATATTTTTATTTACATAAATGTTTAATTGTGCCATGTTTACAATTAAAACTTTCCGTAAAAAGTTCAAAAAGTTGGGGCTTTTCGTGTTCGTTATAACGAGATTTTACTGTATATGTAAGCATGCCATATCTATAATGTTGCATATTACTAATTAAAATTCAATACAGTCTTTCTTTAGGCTACGCTCACTCACATTCAGCATGTTGTAGGTTATACCCTGGCCAGCTGCAGGAAGTGGTTCTCCCTTCCTCGTAGGTGTATTTTCTTGCTGTGTGCCTTCCCAACCCTTACCCATTATGGTGTGATTGCAGAAAACAAAGGTTATTATGTTAGTGTAAAATGGTTTGCCATGTATATTCTGATGTTATAATTTCTATATTTACTTATTTAAATTTATAAATTTGTGCACTTTTATATTAGCATTGTGGTCTGGCATGTTGATTGGCTGGATAACGCTTCTTTGCGATATCTCGTCGGACCAGCATTCAAATGTAGAAATGGCACAGACAGGTTGTTTGTGCTGTAAGTGTTGAATGCAAGACAAACTGTGGAATCCAAGGTGGGTTGGCCAACCAAGCCAAGTCATCATTTCAGTTCACGCACAGTCACATTGCTCTCTAAGTATACAACTGCTTGACCTACAGCACTTTGTACCAGTATAGTACAAACCATAAAGCCATCTACCTCCTTCTCTTATGTGTACATATTTATGTAATGCTTCTTAGTGGTTCCTATATGCTGTTGACCTGCTGATTTCAAATTTAAGTTGAGTGCCAGGTGGTCAATTGAGATTCTGTCAAAATGGCAGAATTCAATATTGTCATCAAGTAGAAAACTGTAACATTTCAATTGAAGGTTTTAATAAATTGTTTATCATTTGCAAAAATATATATTTTGCCCTTGTTAGAGATTCACAGAAAGTGTTGTGTCTATAGTATTGCTTTCATTTATGTTTTTTTAGTGGGGTGTTGTGATATATCTGAAAAAACTGCTCGCGGAGTTAAAAAGAGTAAAGAGAGAGTCACAATTCCGGCTACCTGCAACTGGTTTTTAATGAAATACGTTTTTCACTGGACTAGAAAAAAAAGTATGCTGGGAAACAATGAATGTGGATTTGGATTTTATACCTGAGAAATAGCGTGCATTACCTCAAAATGCATATTTGTTTAAACCAACAGCCTAAAGATGTAGTAATTAAAAACAACTGAAAAGTACATTTATAATTAAATATTCACTTTAAATTAAAAACTTCAATTCTTGCAATTGAAGGAAATTTAATTTTTACTTATTTTAATATTCTTGTCCAGTGTTCCTTCATCGGCCGAGCCATTCTCAATCCCTCGATTAAAATTAACTCAACTTATTTATTTGTGACAATTTTTGCCAACCATTACTAGCCTAGCTGTTTTAAAACCCTTCCGATACTAACCAAACCCATAAACGAACGTTTCCGATAATAATCAGGTCGTTAAAATGCAGTGTCCATAAGACAAGGACATTGTTAATGATTGAATAAATAAATTTATATATATGTATATATATATATATATATATTCAATCATTAACTATGTCCTTAAAATTTCTTTTCCACAATGCCCATCCTTGGCTGTGGTTGTATGATTTCTGTTAAAGAAAATTTCGTTCTATTTTACTTTAGCCTTACTTCTGTTGTTACCTGCTCTCTGATTGGCTGTCATCTAACCATGCCATATCTCTTTTCCAACCAGCAATAGCGATACGAGAGCCAACCAGGATAATTTTCTTTCGTTCACGTATTTTATAACATTCAATTCTTACTACCCTGCAGGGATTAAATGAACAATGACAATAAAATTTGGAATATTGAATATACTCTAAAAACAAATGAAATCTAACTTACACATGATAAAATAACCAAAGATTATACTGCACTTTGTTTAAATCAAATAATAAAGGTTAATTTTGAAATTATATACGTATATGAATTGTAACCCTAAGCAATACTCATAGTCAAATATAATGTCTAGACCCAAAGTTAAATATAACACCTGAAGAATCTCAGTGTTACACCATGGCATAGTGATGTGTATATGTCCGTATTGTGTTAGTCATATTTCTGCATTGTAATGTAACCATTTAAAAAAATAAAATAATACAAAATATTTTTTTAAGGTATTATAATTGATTGAGAAATACATTTGGTTAAGTTTGTTTTTGTGCTTAGGTTGAATGCTAAGCAATGTTAAAATGTAAAACTATTTTATTCAGTAATAGAATTAGCAGGCTTTCATGGCCATTGCCTGAATCAATTTGGATTTTGAGATTCAGCCACATCAATGTAGTAAGTAGGTGGAAATTTCGTGCATATAAAATTAATTGCAGGAGGTTTATTGATGGGGTTTCTGAAAAGTTGGTAAATCTGATAGTAAGAAATGGTTCATGTAAGTGTGTTTGCTGAGTAAGAATACTGCAAGTGCTCCAGATCATCACTTTTCGTGAAGTATAATGAGCATTATCATTGTGATCATCTTGATATTACTACCAACTATTTCACACTTCATCACTATTTTCTATTCTGTGATTTCTCAGATTTCCTAATCAATAGAATCTCAAAGCAAAATGTCTTTATTTGAGAAAATTCGTACACTACAATACATAAAGTAACTCTTCACTGGGAGACACCAATACAAAATTGGTGTCTTTTAGGAAAGTTTACTACTGACTGATGTGATGAATGGTGTTTGTTGACAAGCATTCAAGTTTACAAAGTGGCACAAACATATTTTGTGTTGCAAATGTTGAATGCAAAATGATTTGTGAAATCCAAGGTGAGTTGGTTGATTAGCCAAGTCATCATTTCAGTTCACGTACAGTCATTGCTCAGTAAAGTCGGACCATGATAGTAGAGTTGTAATTTGGTTTTTAAATTTTATGTAGAAACTAGTGTTTGACGTGTAATGAAGACATTAATGATTTTAATTAATTTATTTATTTATTTATTGTGTATGACAACAGTTGAGTGGCCTTAGAAGGCATACACAAAGTTTGTCAGTGATATGTGGTTCAGATACAAGAGGTAAGTTGTGTTTGTGAAGTGCTTGCCAAAAAATATATTTGAATACACCCAGTTATTGGTGGCATGATTGGACCATCCTCTTAGAACACAAACATTTTGTAGGCATCAGAATGGTGGTGAATGGTGGTTAAAATACAGTGTCCATAACCTTTTGTACCAAATTCTGTTTACATATACCATGATCATAAATAGTCTGGGACAGTGTCAAAGACTGTAGATTGTGTGATTCGTTCTCATTGTTGCGAACTTAAGGAGTGCAGTAATCGCGTAAGAAGAATAAGAAGCATAATCCATAAAATAATGCTGTGGGATGTACACAATACTATCAATAATACCACTTGTCGATTATCTGCATTCACGTAGTGTTCGAAAACGATTGATGCGCGCAATCTTTGGTGAATACACATTTTGTTGTGAATGGACATTACGGGGAAAACAAACTATCAGCTATCGTTGAATTCCGGTCATCAGTTAGAATTGTTTACATGGGAATTTTGACGGGACCAAACTAAATAAACGGGAGATACGGTAAAAGGTAAATAACAGGAACAATTTGAGAATCCACTGTATTTAGGTAGTGATCGTGCTGAGGAACCCAGTATCCCTCTTACCAGGAGGCTTCTGTTGCATTCAGCCACTGTGTAAACAGCTGTAGGTTGGTGTAACTTGAGGCAATGATTCATCATGTGACAACCATCTTACTCTACTGTACGTTGTGTTGTAGCCGCTGGATGAGGCACAGCGCAAGGACCTGGAGGCAGCACTGAAGGGCTTCATGAAGCAAAGCCAAACACTGCTGCTGACGTCCAAGGTTGACCCAACCATCCTGGGAGGAATGATTGTCAGCATTGGTGATAAGTACATTGACATGAGCATCGCCAGCAAGGTCAAGAAGTACACTGAGCTTATCACTGCCCCAGTCTAGATTGTCATTCATCATTGTAAATAGTAGCAATTACATTTTGTCTCCCCTGAATTGTTAATAAAAACAGCCAAGGTATTATACTTCACTAGTTTATTTTACTTACAAAATTGCCAACACCTATTAACCTGACCCTACCTAACCATTCTCTTTATACAGCGTNCACTAGTTTATTTTACTTACAAAATTGCCAACACCTATTAACCTGACCCTACCTAACCATTCTCTTTATACAGCGTGTTTGGAGATTAAACGCCCAAACTGCGGGATGTGATTGAAAAATAAAGTCGAAAATATTAAAACCTTTTAAAATGCCCCCACCCAGAATATCTTGTACAACGCCTACAAAGTCCACAGCAAAAAGGTGACTTATGCTTCCCATGTTGCAGAGACACATGCGTAACGTAATGCTGGCCATTCTCTGTCTGTGTGCACTGTTCGGCTTGAGGAAGTGATACGTCAGCACATCGACAACATGCCCTCCTAGTACATGCTCCATAGCGTGCCAAATGCGCGTGTCCCATTCAACCGTGTGGGATGTACTGTAGGGAAATTGCCACCATCCCTGCCACTGGCAAAAAGTACATGGCATTCAGCAAAAATATGTTTTCAAAACCCAATTTTTACTTCTTTGCTATTTTGTTTAAGTTTATGGTGTCCTACATACTTTCGATTTTATTTTTTATAAGGAATCACCTCCCTTAGATTGGGCATTTAATTTCAGAACAAACTGTATATCTGTGCACCATTGGTAAAGGGCACTTGTATATTTTACATAATTAACGTTTTGACGTCTTATTTTAGTTTTCGTGCTATTCCCAGGTTGCAAAGCAATATATACTATACAGAATATTGAACAATTTAGCCAGTAAGAAAGGGTACTACTATGTGCCATCATGATATCAAGGTAAACTGCACTTCTGCATAATTGTGACAGTGTGTTACTCATTTTTGAGGAACAGTAAAAAATTTGGATAAAANAAGGTAAACTGCACTTCTGCATAATTGTGACAGTGTGTTACTCATTTTTGAGGAACAGTAAAAAATTTGGATAAAAGAAGTGTAAAATTTGAGGGACATCTGTTGTAAAATAAATGTCAAACTTTTTTCGGTTGTTATGTATTACATTTCTCTTGCTAAGTGCTTCTTGGATGTTAGCACATATCAAAATATATATATATATTTCCCCCCAGGTTGCCAGCGCTAGTCAATACCTATTGACTCTGTCCACCCTACACCCCTAAGGTGTTTCCACTTGCGACATCTATTGGGTATGTCCTATGTTTATGCTTTCACTCGCTTGCCTTCTCTCTTTGCTTGTGTTATTACAACACTTTTCACGGTAAAATAAGCACTTTTGAAAGCTCTTAAGTAGTTTCTTCTTTCTGTCTCATGTAAATACAGTGGAACCCTGTTATATCATCCCCTCGTATAATGTTTTCCTGTTTAAAAACTTGCCTTCTCTTGGTCAACAAACATGTTTTTCAATTACACACTTATAAAATTTTTCCCTTATATTAGGCTGACAATTTTTGTGGTTCTTGAGAAATGTTAAAACGTGATCCTGCTGTATAAACATTGCCACATGAATTCATTTGATGTTAACATGTACAACACAAGTCTGCTGTGTTTACACAAATAGAAAAACACCACGTGATCACAGATGCAGGTATCAACATAAACTATACAATGCCTCACTGATTCTGTAGAAGAGTGCCAAGCTCAAGACTTTCTCGTCTTAGGGTTGTGAAACATGGACCCTATTAACGGGGTTACTTGGCTGCTGGTGGTTGATAGGTCTGACTTAGCTGCAAGATGAACCACTTGGTGGATGGTCTTACGAGATGCAGGATTAATTGATGGGCGAATGAATGAATTATTGTGTGAGCTATTGAGAATTTTCTTGATGCAAGCTGCACCTGGTGTATCTGTAATTTCGTCACAGTAGAGAGTTGAACAGCTGGATGTGGAGCGTTTGGTTTTTGCCCTTGGAGAAATTGGTGGCAGCAAGGGTATGGTTCTTCAAGTGGTGAAGTCCCCTGGCAGATATTTGGCAGTGAACCCTGGTGGCTACTGCTGGGAGTCCTGCCAACTCTTGTCTCTCGAACTGTGTCTTCCCATAGCTAAGTTAAAACAAATGCTTTCTCAAGCTCTGCCTCCTGAAAACCAGATTCGTGAAAAGTTCTTTGGGCCGCCTTCTGCCCTCCAGTTCAATGTTCAAGCATAAAGTAGTTCAGTTTGAGTGGAGATGGTGGATGTCCATGATGAATGGCACATCCTGCAGAATCTTGATAATTTGGGTTGGAGTGTAGGGCAAGTCTGTGCAGGCCTTCTGGACCCCTCTTCAGCACTGATGACTTGATGGGTTTGCAACCTATTCGTAGGTGTTTCAGTAGAGCAGGATGGATCTGCACACTGTAGTCCTCGTAAAACTTTAGAAACTCGTGTCTCCAGTCCGGCCTCAATCCTCACATGTCTAAGAAGGGCAGGATGTGCATGTAAGTCATTACTTTTGGAGTGGAGTGCAGGACTAACAACACAGCCTGAAGGCCAAGGGAGGTTGCACATCGTTGCCATCCCTCGAAGCGTATTGTTGGACTGGTGATGAAATGGAGGTTGGCAAGATGCAGGTTCTTAAAAACATATGATTGTGACAAAGAAGAGCAAGACTAGAGGTGTTATTCATAGTCGTCTCAAGGCTGATCTTAATACAGTCTTGGTCAAGAACATCTTGTTTCTCAAGGCAGTGTTATTTCCGAACAACGTTTTGTAGTCTACAAATAAGAAAATCTTTGCGAGAGCGGGATGTACAAGGCACGGTACAAAGGCTCGAATTCAAACAAAGCATGGCAACTAGACATATAAAATAGGTATTTTGTCACCGTGATATAATGTCTGCATGACATATGCAAATTGAAAAAGAAAGTATTGCAAATACATAAAAACATGATTGTAAACAAAGTAACACTAATTTGTTGAAGTGTTTCAAGATTGCAATGGAAACCTAACAAAACGAATTCATTCACTGGCCTATGGCATTAATATGTAGACATTTCTCAATAGATATCCTTAAACCATCTGCCGAAACACAACAATTTTTGTTAAAATCTGTTCAAAACTATGTTGGCTGTGATTCGAGTTCAGAGAGTGCGCTCCTAGTGAGTAAGACTTCATGTGGCACATGGCGTCACGAGGGGCTCCTTGTTCTTNCCCCCTTTTCCCAGCAACCCTTCCATCACGCGTGCATAGCACAGCAGTAGCCAATAACAGTGCGGGTTACAGATCTTCCCTTTCCCCCCTATGAGTACTTCTGTTTTATCTTATGACCATGCCATCCATATCTTTGTGTGTGGTTTTTAATTTAGGGAAACATTTTTCATTTAAAACCTTGAGAATTCAAAATGTTCAGAACCAGAATTTTTTATTTCAAATTATATAATTTCAAATTATCTGAATTAAATTAGGACCATAAATTTGTACTTTGAATTACATAATTTCAAATTATCTGAATTTAAAAAAAGGACAGATTTTTTTGGTCAATACGTTTTTGCTTAAGGCGTGTGTTCCTTTTCCTTTGAAAATGGTATTAACATCTCAGAAGTTTACAAAAACTATAATCTGTGGTATTTACCCACTTAGCACTTGCATCTTTACCTGTAAATAAGACTGCCTAAAGTGCACCACTGGTGGTTGGTGGTGGGTCAGACAGACCTTGTCGTTCATACACAATGTATTGGGGTGGTTGCAGTAGGCAAGATAAGTGCTGGCGCTCACACTCACCAAATTGTGTGTGTTATGAAAAACAGTTCTGGTGTGTGTGGTTAAGCATGCTTCAACCAGGATCTATTTTGTGTCCGAGACTCAGATAAGATGTATGGGAGCGGTAGTGGCACGCATATTGCACACCACACCGCCTCTACACTGATCGGGTGCACAGTCTTTCCGTCAGCAACTTGCTTCTATGAGACTAGCGGTGACACTGTCATTTTATGGTACAATTGCTTCAAGAAATTAATATGGAAAAAAAATTACGTAAACTAATTTTAAAACGTAAAAATCTTTAATAAATGCAGTTTGTAAGCAGCAAATTAAAGCAGTTTTTAAATTTAAACTTGTTTGCTTAAACTCCGCACATCATTACCTGCCTATATAAGCAGCAGCTCTAAGCGTTTTGCTGGAAAGTTAAAAACTAATGACTAATCACAGTGGCTGATACCGATTATAAAAATAAAACTGTGTTGCGAAATGTACGGAAAAGGTAGAAAAAAAATAAATTACGATATATGAGCATTTTATGGTCTCTAATATATGATAATGCTAGTAAATTTCCATCAGCAGCTTCCTTGCTGCGCTTTCTTCCGCAAGTGAATCATTCGTACGCCAGCCTTCGCTACCCCACACCCCTACATTTCTCAAAGGTGAAAAAATACCAGATATTTAGTTATTTATATGTTAGTTTATTTTACTTTCTTCGTGTAGTACTCATTACAGAAAACACTTCCCATTGATTCAAGACTGAATTTTATCATGAGGCACCAGCCAAGTTGTGAAAATAGCACCACCAAGTTCCTGCATTTTGTTAACTGAGCTGATAAAAATTATATCCAGTCATGAACATGCATACCATACAAGTCTCTAGCTCACCTTGTGCAGATCCTTTAATTTACATATTGTTTTCATAAATTTTGCTGGAGATAAACTGTCGCAAACAATTGGAGAACTTACTTAGCACAGCCTTTGATCTGCACGAGGTAACTTTGTCCGCCCATTCACACACTATTTTAAAAATTACCCCAGGCCTTCACTACCACAACCTTTCCTTCCTACAAACTGACGATTACTGTTGGGCATGACATGGCACTGGGCACCCACACCACCAAACAAGAAGCTACCTCCTGGTTGGCTCAGCCCGCTCGCCTGATGCATCGTCCCACAAAACAAACTAAATGCCTCAACTGAAAAATATAAATATGCATGCANCTCAGCCCGCTCGCCTGATGCATCGTCCCACAAAACAAACTAAATGCCTCAACTGAAAAATATAAATATGCATGCATCCCCGAATCAATATAAATGCAGTGCCTCACGATACTGAACAGCTTAATTTATTTCACGAGTACAAAATATTCTCTACATTACACTTTACAAAAATATCTTACCATTGCCTTTTATATCCTTTATAATCCTGGTGGAATAATCAGTTGTTGCCAGCATCATTCACAATATCTATAAAAAAAATATATTTAAATATAATTATTCTTATTTTCAGGATATGCAAAAAAAATAGAATTGAATCGGTGACCCATCATAAGGTACTACCACACTGGTATCTGATGTCTATACAGTGTGTTTTTGAGATGTGCAGTGCCACTTCTGAGCACGAGACACTCCCCATCAGACTGTAGTGACGGGCTCACAACGCAGGTCCAGCACCAAGTGATCTATGTGCGGGGCATAGGACTTGACATGGTGCAGGCCTTCTACACACACCCTCCAGTGGGGCACGCCTTCTCGGGGCAGAGCTTCACACATACTGTGTGCTACGTGCAAAGCCCAGCGGCGCCAACCCGCCCACTTCCAGGATACCATGCACCCCTCAACACTGCGGGGCAACAAGTCTTCACTCAGCATCTGGAATGCACAGTCCTGGGAACTGCCACATGAGAAGAACTGCCTCATCAGTGTAGCACCCTGCTCTGGGAGGGTGTTGATTATGGTGGTGCACACTGCACAGGCCTCGCCTTGCTCTGGGACACACTCGTGGATGTGCAGCACACCCCCAGAGTCCTTGAGTGTGGTGCAGGCAGCCGACCAGCTGGTGCGACTTGAGGGTAGCAGCCCCAGACTAACCCTGTCTGCCACACCTACTGGGCACACCTGTGAACACATCCATCACCCCACTGAGCTATTGTCTCAACTTCAACATTGCTACGTTAAAAGAAGTAAACTTGTGCAACAACTGCAACTGAACATTACTTACAAACACTTGGAAGCAGGAAAATAAGATTAACTACTTTCATAATTTTAACTGATGTGGCCTAAATTGGGTTAAGTAATTAAACACATTGACATTCAGTCAATACTTGACCTGCACAGAGTAGTTTTTAAGTGAATGGATGTTGCACTTTTCTGTACCATGTCGCGTAGATATACTGATTTTGTGTAGTCACTTCACATTTATAGTCCAATTTAACGACCAAGTACACAGAATTCAGCTATTATTTATATTATGGATGTTGCATTTTTCTGTGCCATACTATGTAGATATACGGTTTTTGCGTAGTCACTAATCATTTACTGTCCAAAACAGTAAGTACACAGAATTAAGATATTATTTAGATATTTCGAGAAATATCGTGATTGTTTATGGACTTTTATAATGCAATTTCAACCCAAACTAGATTTGTAATTTAGGAATGTTACNAGAAATATCGTGATTGTTTATGGACTTTTATAATGCAATTTCAACCCAAACTAGATTTGTAATTTAGGAATGTTACCGAGAACCTTTCATTGAAAAAATTTCAATATACCCAAACAGGAGCAAAGCATTTCAAGTCCAACAAATATTAGGGTGTATACCAAATTTACGTTTTGTTGACTTCTAAAATAACCACAAAAACTAAACTTAAAATGCTCCCATAGTTGTTGTGTAAAAGTTGGTTTGTGAGAGCATTTAGTTTGTAAAATTATAACATTCTTTTAGCTGTGGGATTTTTTGGTTAAGTAATACACTAGAACACCCANAGAAATATCGTGATTGTTTATGGACTTTTATAATGCAATTTCAACCCAAACTAGATTTGTAATTTAGGAATGTTACTGAGAACCTTTCATTGAAAAAATTTCAATATACCCAAACAGGAGCAAAGCATTTCAAGTCCAACAAATATTAGGGTGTATACCAAATTTACGTTTTGTTGACTTCTAAAATAACCACAAAAACCAAACTTAAAATGCTCCCATAGTTGTTGTGTAAAAGTTGGTTTGTGACAGCATTTAGTTTGTAAAATTATAACATTCTTTTAGCTGTGGGATTTTTTGGTTAAGTAATACACTAGAACACCCATTTTGTGAGGTCTTGCAAAATCGTTTCCAACCGATTTTGACACCCCAAAAATTGCATTAAAATAGCATTTTTCATGTTAAGTAAGCTTTAATCATCTTTAATTGCAAAAATAACATGTTTTTAAAAGAAAACATTAATTTATATTAAGACAGATGTCTTCCGGATCATGTATACCCCAGAGGGCGTATACAAACTCCCCTCGTCCCAAAAAAAAAAAAGTAAACTTTGGCCGCTGAGTCACTTTAACAATTTGAAATGCATTTCCAGTAGCTTATTGAGGAAAAATATGCATGTAAATATGTATTATTTTTAGATAGAATAACAATAGAAGTGACATTTCCTTTGTGCCATGTCAGTTCCGCTTTTGTATCACACTTCAAGCCAGTGCAGGCCCAACTGGCTCGCGCTTTCTCTTTTTTCTTCCTCCCTCTGCAGCGTACCTCTCCTCCCTCCAATTCATTATTTGTTAGGACAGTTGTCTAGACCGTAAAAAAAAAAAAATTGCTGGAAAACTGAATAAACAGGATTGCAGCAACGAGGTTTATTGTATTAGTATGTGTAACAGGTTGGACAGCAAAATGTCAGAAGACAAAAAGGTTAGGCACATTTTAAGAGGGCTTATGCCAGCAATAGTAGAGACGGTAATGATACTGAAGTTGTTGACGACCTACCCTGCTTTGTAATCATTGCATCACTACTTGTTTAACTATGCATGCATGTGCTAGGATGACTCACCTGGTTGCAGTCTCCTGGGTGTACCACACACCTCTCACTGGCGTCATTCCGCTCCAGGTTGTGCCTGCAACATAAGCACACATCACTCAAACAAAAACAAGGGTGACCAGAAGTGGTGTGTCTCCTCTGCCTTTGAAATCTTTGGTTCCACACTGCCATACAGCAATGCAAGTATTTTTACTCTGGGATTATAACCTGCAGCACACAGAAAAATGCTTTTGCATGATGATAAATACTTTCACCATTCAAAATACTATATTATTTTCTAGATTATGAAATAATGAATTTTCCTACCATTTAAAACTTGCACAGTTTTAAGTGTTTGTACAGATCTTCGTGGTACATCTTATAAAACTGCGGGTCATCACCAGGGACCCTCCAGCCCGTGGCCAGGTCAGCTTGGTCTGTCTTCTCACGGTTTGCCAGACTTTGCCTCTACTCCTAACTCCCTCAGCCACTTGCTCCTCCAATCTCTTTTGTGGTATTCTTTGTGGCATAGTAAGCCGGTAACTCACATCACTATTTACTCATGCGAATATTGGTAAAAGCCCGACTTATAATAGTTAACACCAAAACTGAGAAGTAGGGGAACTAAACCATTTCTTGTAAAATTTTCTTCTTCACCAAAGTATTTATTGCACTTTACTAACTAACCTGCCGATGCTGCAAGTGTCTCAACACAAATCTTGTATTGACTAATATAATTAACTTCTAGTCCTACATGATCTTAGTCTAAGTACTATGTGGAGAGTACCAATGCTTACTTTACGTGCGTTACTGAACTAATACTCACCTTATCCAGCGGTAATACATACTACTAGCCAGTTACTTGCACAACATGTAGTCAATTGAACTGTTTATATGAATATGGTGTGAGTGTGTGAGTTTCTATCTCTTACTCCTCCTCATCCTGCTTCCCCACCCCTCTATCTCATTTCAACTGTTACTGTTTTTTTTTTTTTAACAAAACAGCAACATAGGGTAAAATAAAACAATCAATATCTCAAACCTGAGAAGGTGCAATGCAATGCTTATTGTATGCACTTACCATTTGCATTTCAAGAGAAATATCTAATACACTATTTCATATTTTAAATACAGCATAATTTTCACTTCAGCATTTGGGCACATTTCACTTTTTGGTCCTCGGGAAGCTTTCCTTGACAGGTCCATATTTTGTAGTGCCAACTATTTGTTCATGCCAGTACTACACTCGTGAGCAAAATTATTTTAAGCACCAAACAGGAGATGTGTAAATGTATTTCTTTATTTTTGGAATGGAGTGATTCCGAATTGCATGAGCATTGGGTGGAGGATACAGTGGTAACACACACACACACACACACACACACACACACATACACACTTGAAGGATTATTAAAATAATTTACTGCTTACCATTTTGAAATTTAAGTTTCCAAGTTTTAAGGTGATGAAAAGGGTAGTTGGCGTATTTNAAATAATTTACTGCTTACCATTTTGAAATTTAAGTTTCCAAGTTTTAAGGTGATGAAAAGGGTAGTTGGCGTATTTATGGACCAATACGGTACGTGCAGTTCTGGGCAGGGCATTTGTTCAAAGACCAGCTAGGACTGACTAACTGGAGTTGTTACCTTCCACTAAGCATAGTACAGCTAAAATATTACTGCAAAGCAGCAACTAGCATACCCATACACTTACAGTTATCTTAATTGTAACCAATATCCTATCTCCCACTAAATCAAAAATATCATCCACACAATTTTATTCCTTGCTTATTTTACAGTCACTTTACACTCATACCTTTATGGCCAAGTTNAAATAATTTACTGCTTACCATTTTGAAATTTAAGTTTCCAAGTTTTAAGGTGATGAAAAGGGTAGTTGGCGTATTTCTGGACCAATACGGTACGTGCAGTTCTGGGCAGGGCATTTGTTCAAAGGCCAGCTAGGACTGACTAACTGGAGTTGTTACCTTCCACTAAGCATAGTATAGCTAAAATATTACTGCAAAGCAGCAACTAGCATACCCATACACTTACAGTTATCTTAATTGTAACCAATATCCTATCTCCCACTAAATAAAAAATATCATCCACACAATTTTATTCCTTGCTTATTTTACAGTCACTTTACACTCATACCTTTATGGCCAAGTTGTCCATATGAACCAAATAAGCCAAACAGCCTATTTTGTTAACTGGGTGCAAGAAGTTATATTCATACATTTCTAATGAAAACGCTACAGATTTTATTGATGAAAGATACATTTATTTGTTAGGTTGATTTATTTTGGGCAAAACAATACCTCAGTTGTACAGACAGATGCTATGACTGAACAAGTCAAAATTAACCAAGAGTTTGACTGTGGCAGGCCTAACAGAATGGGCGGTAATGTCTGGCTCTAGCCTTTCCCACGGGAAAAGAAAACATTTCAAACAGTTTTTATTCATGAAATATAAATTCAGTAAATAGGGTAATGTATTCTGAGCAAAACGACAACTGAGTGAGTCAGAATTAATGAAAAATAGGACTGTGGCATTACACATACGCTTAACATCCAGACCGTGGTAAGGCCTGTGTTTACCTTTTCCGCAGTGAAATGATCAGGGTACAGATAAGTTAATAGATAATATGAAAACAATATAAAAACCACAGTACTGTATCACCTTGAATAAAGTGTCTATTGCAAAACCTGTCTGAAAATGTGTTGTGATTAGGATGTGAAAACATCAACTGACTAAGAATCGTTGTCAATGAAGAAAAACCAAAAAATCAGAGTTATTATAGCACTAGACAGTCAAAAATGTACGCAACATGCAAAATTCCTCACAAACAATAATGGAACAAGTGGGGAAAAAAAAAATTGGTAGAGGTGGACTTCTTTTGTCTCCCACTTAATGGTGCATTGGTGCCAACATCGGCTGGTGCTGTTGCTGTGGGTGTGGAATATACTGATCTCTGCATGCATATTTCAGCACACAAGTACAGAATGAACAAGGGAATTGCACCACCAGACCTTGCTCACACACAGTCCTCTAGCAACAGTAAATTTTAATAAATTTTCTCATAGTTTTTTTCTGAGACAGTGCACATAAGAGTGCAACCATAATACGCCTACTGTTTTTAAAAAGTTTTTCACTACAATTTTTATTTTTCCACGGTACCTCAAAATTTGTCCACTCTAACAAGATGTCTGTACGAACCAGGTGCCGTAAAATCTAGGTTTGTGTATATTTCACAGAAAAGTGCAAAAAAGTAATTCTAATGATAACCGTTCCTTGTGAGTTCACATGTCTACAGATCAGAAAAGACAGAACCACAGGGAGATGTGTTACTTCATGCCTATAGCAAAGTAAGCAGTGGAGGCTCATACATTAAAGTAGGAATGATGGGCATGAGTTCACTAGCACGCAGATCACCAAATGTATCACCAAGCAGGGTCCATTGTAAAATAAGTGGTTTGGGCATACTGCGTGCATGTAGTCTAAACAAGCTGCAAAGGATGATGGAAATGAAGTAAACTACAATGAGAAGAGACCTCAAGGANTGCGTGCATGTAGTCTAAACAAGCTGCAAAGGATGATGGAAATGAAGTAAACTACAATGAGAAGAGACCTCAAGGAAAGCCAAGAGATAAGCATCACAAACAAGTCGATGAATGGGATGAAGATAGACAGAAAGTAGAGAATGATTTGTGGACGAGAAGATGTTGAGCCTTGGTGGGCACAGCGTACGGTACAATAACAAGCAAGGTAATGCCCACTAGTGAGCTGCGATGTACACAGACCTGAGGGCATGCAGAGCATGGGGGCTCCACTCACAGGCATGCACACACTGTGCCCGAGCGTGCACGAGGAACGGCAGGGTGAAATAGCCAATGCCTGCAAACATGTCGACCACCGTCTGGCCGGTGCAGTCGAGCCGTGCAACACGTTGCTTCTCCGAGGCGTTGCCCGCACAGAACATGCTCCTGGTGACATCCCAGCAATACCTGACCACACACAACACGTCACTCTTGCACCTGCTGCACATTCAACAGTCAGTATTCTGGCACATGTAACACAAATTATGCTACATTTGTTTCATAGTTAATAAAAAATTTATAAATGTTCCGTTATGTTCCTTCTTTCTACATTAGTGTAGCCTTCTGCCACATGTAGGAAGTGCCACTGTCAAGGATATAACAACTGGTGTTCATGAGCTAATTAAATTACTGTAAATTTGTTGAAAACTGAAACATATTATTTTATATATATATATATAATAATGAAGTACATTTCAAAATAAACTAATTAAAATATAAAAATAAACTAATTTTAACAGTCTACTTTTAACATACTAAAACACTACTTTTCCTAATTCCCTGCCCAAATTACAATCAGCATTTGTAAAGGTTGGTCATGGTAAAATGAGCACTATTGAAATCCCTGCTATGTTTCTACTTTCAGCCCACATTGGTTGTGTATATTTCTGCATATCATATTAAACATTGTCATGTAACTTTCAGCTGATGTTCACATCAGGTGCTCACATGTCCACTGCATACTCATGAAATACATAACAAAACATAATAAATATTGTAATCAACACTAAAACACATGTACAGTGGAACCGCGCTATAACGAGTATGGCCTATAGCGACACATCCGCTATTGTAATAGGGAAAATGACAGTGCATTTTAAAACTATCATTTGAAAGGTACTCAACTTTGTTTATAACGAAAATCTGTCAATAAAGCCTTTCGTTATAGCAATAGGAACATTTGTAAACTCGTAATTTTAAAATGTTTAAACACGTCGTATCGCAGGTGACATTCGCCCACTTGCCATGCGCGAGCCAGCCTTTGTTAGTCTGTGTGGCGACACTCGCGTCGGCCGGAGCTGGGGTAAGAGGAGCGGGCAGGTGTTGTGAGGGATAAGGAGGTTGGTATTAGATTGAGGGGAGAGGTACGAATGGGAGTAGAGGTAGTCGAGGCCAAGAAAAGAGGGGTATACTGTAAAAAATGCAGAAGTGGGGAGGGGAATGGTGGCGGCAAGATGCTAGCAGCCTGCCGCTCCTTTTATGCTGTACTGCCTAGGTGGTTGACCACCTTAGTTTGGTTGTTAAATAAAACGGGAATTTTGAATATTGCAGGTTTTATAAGTATTAAAAATGGATTTTAAATGCCACNGTAAAAAATGCAGAAGTGGGGAGGGGAATGGTGGCGGCAAGATGCTAGCAGCCTGCCGCTCCTTTTATGCTGTACTGTCTAGGTGGTTGACCACCTTAGTTTGGTTGTTAAATAAAACTGGAATTTTGAATATTGCAGGTTTTATAAGTATTAAAAATGGATTTTAAATGCCGGAGTTTGTTATAAAAATGTCGTAAATTGTGAAGGCGTGACCCGAGAAAAGTTTCGAAATTTAAAAATTAGTTTTCCATAAACTGTGATTTTAAGTAACTGGTATTTAAAGAATGATTTCACGAGTAATTTTAAGTTGCTGTTTTAATTAGAAATACTATAGAAAGTTTACTAGTATGTTATTTTGTATGTTGAGGGGTTGATTTGGTTAAATTACGCTTATTTCCTCATGGGTGTGTCACTGCCGAGCGAGTAAAAGTTTGTTTGGAAACTTGGTTTTAAAATATTTTAAGTTGCGATAAGACGTTGAGGGCGTGTATGATGTGTAGATGTGCTGTAAGATGAACGGTCGTTAAAATACCCTTAACAACTGCTGTGGGCGGCCGGCTTTATTCTTCTTTTACGCGACTTGCTGGTTTTTTTTTTTGCCGTGTTGGAATGTCACCCCTAAAAAAAATGAGTCGCCTCTTTCTTTCTTTCTTCTCAACCTGAGAGGCTGGCTGTCGCCTGCCTTGCACGGAAACAAAGAAGGTTTGGAGGAATTTATCGATCGGCAACATGAATGTGAAAGGGAGTGGAGGGGAANCACGGAAACAAAGAAGGTTTGGAGGAATTTATCGATCGGCAACATGAATGTGAAAGGGAGTGGAGGGGAAACTTAACATGTGGAAGCTCTGCTTTGAGGCGTGACAGGTTTGTAAAATGTTGGAAGAAGGGGGGAGAGAGACAGGAGAAGAAGAGGTAGGTGAAAGAGAGAGACAAGTAGTGAAGTAGCGCGCTGATTGGTAGGCAACTAATTCCATCCGGCAACCCAAAAATTTGGGGGAGGCTTTAACTTTGGTCAACCCTTCCATGGTCAGGAATATATGTTATGGTTTAAGTTGTCACCAGAACAACAGAAGAGTTGAACATAATACTTTTTCTCATTATAAAAAAACTCCCAAGCAGTTCTGAATGTTCCTCTTTAAATGTGTGAATAGCTGAATTGCTTTCCCATTATGAGCGCCATACTTATATGAAACGCTTGCTCTTAGAAAATATGATGTATTTATTCCTTTATACTGAAGATGACATCTTTGTTAAATGATGTCTTAAAAATTATGTCCAACAACATTACGAGTTGAATTCAGGAAAGCAACTTGCTAGTTTAAATGCTTTGAAATGAAGTGCATTCGTATTTTTCCTTTCATTAGAATATTACAAAATCTTATGTTCACTTGGTACGCACCGAGACTGCCCACATATTTGCAGACGTATTGAAATTACTAATGAGCCTACGATTTATTGCGTAAATACCTCACAAATCAATGTTTTAATATAAAACTACACACAGGCAAATAGCNTAATGAGCCTACGATTTATTGCGTAAATACCTCACAAATCAATGTTTTAATATAAAACTACACACAGGCAAATAGCAGGCATTGTTATTACATTTTGAACTCCGAAAATATTTGCCATGAAACTCAATGACTAAACCGAATGGATCCAAATTTTAACAGGATACTTTGGGGAAAGTGTGNAAAAATATTTGCCATGAAACTCAATGACTAAACCGAATGGATCCAAATTTTAACAGGATACTTTGGGGAAAGTGTGCGCAATGTTCCGCAACATTACAAAATTGATTGGTGTCCGAGTCTTCAGTCGTTACGCAGTGATGTGCCAAACAAAACATCATCTAGTTTAGCAATATCGGTACTAACTAAGTCCACCAATATTACGAAATATCTTCCTTGGAAAATATCTTCTTCTAAATGTAACAACTGTGATTCTATCAACAACAGTGATTCATCATGCCACTAAGACATTATAGAAGAAGATATTTTCTAAGGAAGATATTTTGCAACATTAGTTTGCTACTGATTGAATTTGTGCATAAGAGACATCTTCATGCATGTCCTCTGTTCATGCATTAAGTGCTCAGGCAAAATTTCTGGATTCTGGGAGCTCATCACACCATTAGACACAGACTGAGGGCATGAAATCAGTGTTTTCAAAATTCACCACAACCTTGTGTTCCACAGATGGGTTACTTGCAGAGTTGTAGAGTTCAGCAAGCTAGGGCTTTATTTTGTTGCATGTTGGCATTGATTATGCCAGTCACTTTGTGATCACCATGGGAAGATTAAGGGGTGCAAAATCATTTAAAGCATACCTCTGCCTTTTTGCTTGCGTGAGCACAAAGGTGATACACCTGGAACTCTTAACATAACTGTCCAGAGAGAATTTCCTAGCAGCTGTCAAAAGGATGATAGGCTGTCGGGGTAAATGTGCTCATGTGTATTCAGATCAAGGCATACATTTTTTTGCAGCAAGAGCAGTGCACCTACAGACTTTAAATCATGCACTAGATGTTCAAATTGAATAAAAATGTGACTCCAAATTACTACTAGATGGGTCATACTTCACAATCTTTTTTGACTATGTAGTCTTTCAAAGCAACAGCTGACTTGCAATTCCCTTTTTTGCAAATGTTGTATCTAGTTTCGTCCAAATATCAAATGAGGTCTCATCATCCTTAACACAGCCTGAAAGCCACCAACCCAATCCAGCCAGCTAAAAGTTGTCTACTTTGTTTCAACACACACCCTGGCTGAAGCCATCCTTGCTGTAGCCATGTACTCTTTAGCGGGAGGGAAAAAACAGANTTTGTTTCAACACACACCCTGGCTGAAGCCATCCTTGCTGTAGCCATGTACTCTTTAGCGGGAGGGAAAAAACAGACAAACATGTTTCCAGTGCTGTTTTTCTTTAAAACCTTAATATCAATGTAAGATCCACACTCCTACTTTTCCAACTCATTTATGAGAATAAATGTGCAGGTGATATACGAGCAAATACTATATTTCACTGTCACCACATTCATTACACATGCTCTCAGCTTTGTAACCCATGCAACACCACATGATCACAATCTTTAACAAATTTTATGATTACCATTCAAATAAGTGAACAATACTTTTTCATTACAAATGATGTCTTTAACTACTTGAACAATACAACTAGCCCCATGGAGCNTTTGTTTCAACACACACCCTGGCTGAAGCCATCCTTGCTGTAGCCATGTACTCTTTAGCGGGAGGGAAAAAACAGATAAACATGTTTCCAGTGCTGCATTTCTTTAAAACCTTAATATCAATGTAAGATCCACACTCCTACTTTTCCAACTCATTTATGAGAATAAATGTGCAGGTGGTATACGAGCAAATACTATATTTCACTGTCACCCCATTCATTACACATGCTCTCAGCTTTGTAACCCATGCAACACCACATGATCACAATCTTTAACCAATTTTATGATTACCATTAAAATAAGTGAACAATACTTTTTCATTACAAATGATGTCTTTAACTACTTGAACAATACAACTAGCCCCATGGAGCCAACACAAACAGGATTTATTCAAGTGATAATGTAGGGGTCATTACAGACATTGGTCTTCCCATATGCAGAACAGAAATGAGCAGGAGGAAGAGGGTACACTCACAGTATCCCGTTGTCCCGGTGTTCCACCCAGCCACTGTCACCCCGCACCAGCCGTAGCGCTGGACTGCGGAAAGCATCGGCCTGAATGTGGTGTCTAAGTGCGATACGTTTCACTCTGAGTACTTCACACACGATATCCCACAGTGTGTCTCCTGTAACAGCATTACATAAATAACCCAAACATACAGGCTTCCAAGCATTTGCTCAAGAACTATCTAGTAAATGATACAATAATTCATCTCAAACAACATGTTACTGAACGTTGGTAAAACTTGTTTTGTTCATTTGTTTATATGCAATTGTAGTGGGCACTTTCAAAAAATTTTTCCTATGTACTAACTCAGATTTCAGTCAAAAAACCAGCGCAAACCTTTTATTTCATATAAGTATAGAGAATTCTGACAATATGACCAACTTGCACAGTTATATAAACAGTAAAGTATTAAATCAGCGGATGAGTTGTTGTGGGATATATGTTATTTCAGCGATCGTTTGATGCCTCACCTGGTGGATAGAGCTTACTAGTGCCCAGCATAAATACTCCCCCCTTCCAAGCAGGGAAGCAGGCTCAGTATTTTATTGAAAGTTCAATAGGAAAAGGAATCTGAGCTCTGGGCAGTTCGATAATCACCCTCTGGACACAGGGTGGACCACTGTTCAAAGTAGGGCATATGTGAACCCTGGCAGGAGTAAAGCTAATTTCGGTGAAACACTGGGATTGGAACTCAGGTGATGCACTACTCTACCCACAAGTGAGGTCCGTTCACTGCCTGTGAAATTCTTAGGCGGTGTAGGGAAGAGTGGTGAGAGAGCATTTGGAACGTGCCACAGGAGGTGGAAAAAGGAATCTGTGCTCTTTTCTGAAGTACTGGCAGTGGCTCCCCTCTGACGTGCAGTAGCTTCCCTTTTTCTCAAGCACACCTTGCTGATGCAATGCACAGTAACCAGGCCTCCAAACAGTGCCAGAGCCTTTATGGCTGCTGGTGAGGTAAGGAAAGGAGACAGAACAGTAGTGGACAATAGTGGGAGTATAGTAGGAGGGACAACATCCTGAAGTGACCAATTAAGGGGGAACCTACTGTTGGTGGGAGAGCCTTGTCGCCTACCGGACGGCAGTGACTTCCTTCGCGGTGCGTTGCCCACGTAAAACGTATCTCCGTTCCTCAGTTATTGGAGAGGACGGGACGTCGCCGGCAACTCCGAGTCCCATTGGGAGGTTTACGTTCTACATCCCTAAGGATTGCCTACTATTAACTTCCCGCAAATACGTTGGATGGGCGGAATGTCGCCGGCAGACTTAAGCACTCTACAGATAGGGACAATAGCAGGGTTGGGTGCCACTCCTATGTTACTCAGTAAGGTGGGATGTCGCCATAAGATAAGAGCAACACACTAAGATGGGAGCACCTTTGGTTACATGCTTGAAAGGTGACAGGTGGGGGAGGGGCAGCACATGTGCATACTCCTGGAAGAGTATCAGCAGAGCACTGGGTCAAATCAAAGAGGGAGGTAATGGGAAACACGGTGAGAAGCATAGTAGTCTGAGAGAGACAAAAGCAGCCAACTCGCAATATGTCTGTTTATTGCCTTGTGAATAAAATACACTTATCAAGCCTGAACCCTGATTGGTGCTTGAAGGACTGAACCTAGGTTGCCAAAAACAGGTGTGGGACAGTCTCAGAAGACACAGTTGTGCATGGGGCAAGGGTAACCCTAGACTCAAGCAAAAGGAATAGCAAAAAGCTATTGCGAATGGTGTCAAGGTTGCTACATATTTCCAGATATGAAATTCCCTGACTTTTCCTGGTTTTCCAGTCTAAATGGAATATTTTTCAGATCATTACGATTATGATTGTACCCATTCTCGGTCGCATGAGGTAGAGTTTAAATCACAGTTTTATGCAGCTTATGTGTAGCTGCTTCGTATCTGTCAATGTTGACAGAGACTACAAATTTTCTCGGGACTGGCCGGGTTGTCATGGTATGAATAACAAGCCAATGCGGAGGAGTTTATTCAGATTGTTTATTGCATAATCATAGTGTATCTGTAATCACCCAATGTGACCTTGTTTTATCAGAAAGAGATGTGAATTGTTTTTGTTTTATTACAGGGACAAATGTTAATTAAACTGTTTAACATACGTCGCGTAATTACAGATATTTCATAATATATCATTGTAAATGAAATAAATGCTATAAGCATATGCTTCAAATAAAAGGATGAGAGCTGCTTTCTGAATGCTTCTAATGAATTGGTAGATCTAGTATGGCCTGAAAATGATGACCCCAGATGCCTACAGACAACTTCATGTCTTTCTTTGCTCCAGTACCTCAAAATAAAATCAATTTGTTGAGTCTGGCTTATTTTATTTACACACTGAAAAAAAAAAATTTAACAAAACAATCATTGTGTGATACATCAGTCATAACTTGAAGATGAAAGTAGAGACCTAGCCCATGGACAATGATGTATGCCATTTTCGCCCTTCCCAGCTCAAGTCCTTTACATGGAAACATAGCTATGAGAACCTCAGTAGTTTCCCCGGCTGCATACATTGACGAATGCACAGAAACAGTTTGTAGGCACCAAAGTGTTTCTGACTTTGCTATATATTCTTTTTTAAGACATTTTCCAATCCACATTTACAAACAAACTGCAGGTAAAGATTCCACTAATGGAGTTGCAACTGGTTTACTATCTGAACCTCCTCCTGCTGCTTCTGTCGGTTCCAGGACAGTTTCTTCTTGTGATCTTGCTGTCGTCGGCATGAACACTGATACAGTAGAGCACCCCTCAACCGGAATCGTCGGGGGAAGGGATACATAACATATCATTTGAAATGGTTTGGATCATCACAACATCATAACTAACATTATAAATGCGAAAGTATGTTTATTTGTCCTTCTTTCACGTTGCAACGTCGCAACGGAATGACGTGATATTTTGCACAGAGATAGTTGGAGGGCCGGGAAGTGAAGTAGGCTACTTTTTATCCCGAAAACATATTTTATTCCCTGAGGAATTTTTTTTAGTAAAAATAGCTCTTGGGGTACAATGCTGCATCAATGTAAGTTGTTAGTGTGGGACGAAAGCACAATGTCACATAAAAAAAGCTATAGAGGCCTTAAACAGCACTCTACAGGATGTACGAAACAATACAGATATTATGGGAGGAATGGTTGTATTACTGGCTGGTGACTTCCGCCAAACTACCGGTGATTCAGAGGGGCACACCTGAAGATGAAATCAAAGCCTGTCTCAAGTTGTCAAGCTTATGGACAAATGTTAAGAAATTCAGCTTGACGAGAAATATGAGAGTGCACCTCTACAATGATGTTGATACAGGACATTATAGTGATACACTATTGAAAATTGGAGATGGGCGGTTAGAAATAGATGCCGAGGGCTGTGTGTCACTAACGGGGGATTTTAGTAATTTTGTGCAGAGTGATACAGAACTGATTGCTAGCATTTACCCAGATCTACAAAGAAATATAAATGATGACCAGTGGCTATGTAAAAGAGCGATTCTACCGCCAAAAAAATTATATTGTTAGTGCTCTGTTCTGTGTTTGTGATCAGTGTCTGTCTACTAACAAATATCGTTATTTCTCCCTATAAGTTTGTTACTATAACCATGCGAGCGAAGCCGCGTGTAAAAGCTAGTTTATTTTAACAAATAATCACAGATCTACAAAAACAACCCAGTAATAATAAGTTGGGCAGATGTTTTGCAAAACATGACATTACAAAGAATGTACCATTAAAACAAGAGAAAAGTTATAACAGGAGAGTTTTAATAGCTGACAAGAAAGCAAAAATGAAATAAGAAAGGTAAGGCAGCAAAGCCATGAGGTATGTTACAGGCAGGGGTTGTAAATACAGTAAACAGCACTCACCTGCTAGATCCCAGTGTTGGTGTGCAAAATGCTTGCGTGCACTGAAGACCACCAGGTTGCCGTACCTCTCCCAGCTGTGTGGCACCTCGTCCCTCAGCTGCTCCAGCCACAAGCCACGTTCTCCCATCATGCGTTCCACACCGTGCTGCAGTCTGCCAGCCACTGTCTCTCTGACCTTCCCTTGCACACCCTCGTCCCGCACTATGCAGAACATCACACCTCCCAACGTGTAGCATGCTGGGTTGTTCCCACACCTCACCAGGTTGTCCACTGCTGCCTCTCGCAGTGGGATACCCACTCTTTCCCCATCCATCGTCCTGCACTTGTAGCTCCCATTATACACATTTAAACTCTCCACCAACTTCCTGAAACACAATAAATACCCTTCTACAACACCATGCTCGCAGCTTAGTTTTTTTTATTTATTTAATTTGCATTCAGGCAATTTCAAAAAAGAGATGTTGAACATGTCAAAGAGTACATTAAACAGTATACAACAGAACTATAGCTACACAACACAAAAAGTATATAGAGTTATATAAACTAAAACAAAAGCAAGAGAGGTTTAACAAAACAAAGTTTCAAGATGCAAAATACAGTAAACAAAACAGTGAAATAATAATAAATACAAGAAGTCTGAAAACATAATACCTAAGATTTTTATCGGGTTTGAAGTTTAAAGCCGTGGTGGCTTGTTTCCCGTGATAGTTTGTTTATCGGACGGACGTTTGCTGTTTTACGTTTATCAGGAGTCCGGTTGTCGTGTCGTTTCGAACGTCGTCGTTTTCAGTTTTTGTGAAGCGTCAGCATTATTTAGAAACTTTCAGGCTGCGTCGCAAAAATTTTATACGAGAAGTTTATCTGAATGTTGACGGCGCAGTCTTAGTTCCTACAACGCAGTTTGGATGACGCTGCTGGCAGATGCCGGATGCCGTGCCCTTATCTTAGGAGAAGGGGGCGATAGGCCTGCATAATAAATACTTGGGGTGTCTGTCGCCTAAAAAAGGAAAAAGTAACCAACCGTCGGAGAAGACGCATCGGGCGTGAAGAACTTCACCCAAACCGGCAAGCACCCGCGACCGTTAAAACTTTTATCACTACATTTCTTTTTGGCTTAACCTAAATAATTCTATCAAATTATTTCCGTCGTTGTGGGAGGTCATTAGGGTGCCAGGAGGGAACGAACATCCCTCGTAACTTCGTCTTGCGATGCAAGTTTTGAGACATGAATAATCTGTAAACGACGGTGGCGCTGTTCTGCACTTGTATATTTATCTGTGAACGGTTCGTACTCTACATACCGGAACTTCGTATGTGAACTGTGTCACTAAATGATAAATAAAGTATAGAACAAAATACTCTGGAACTTGAACTTATTTCTTAATTAATCGGCATCCATTTTACTGAGTCTCGTGTACTACCTCTGAGCAGCTAGTCGAGTGTAAGTCGGCAACGTAAAACCGGCTGTCTGTAGCGTCCAACATTACAGCATGTACATAAAATGCAATAAAATAATATACAAATTACACTTGTTATTACACACAACAAAACATTTATTCATATCATTATAAGAAAGAAGTTTTTAAGCCTTATTTAATAGAAACTCCTCAGTATTGTAAAAACACTTCTCCAGAATAAACACAAACAGTTTATGGCAAAATAAACCATTTAGGCTATGTGGCAAATTGTTACCTATAAAACAATAACCAACTTTATTTGGATTAGTTTCATTGTGCTAGACATAATTTGTTTTAACAAAATTCAAATGACTATCACTTTTAAGTTTTTGTGTTAAAATGAGGATTTGTATGTTTAACTGGCACTAGTTATCAATAGTTTTTTTTATAAACAAAATAGAATTATAAATATAAATACAGTAGAGGAGGGGCAGGGGGGAGGAGAATTTTCAAATTTTTAAAAAGAAGTTAACAGTATATTTGTGGATATTTCTAAAGCATTATCTATACTGTTTTTTTTACATTATAAATATCTGATTTAGAATGTATTTTCCAGAAAATTATACCATAATTTATTAACGAATGTATATAAGCAGATTTCATACACTAGGCTACATNCTGTGTGGCACCTCGTCCCTCAGCTGCTCCAGCCACAAGCCACGTTCTCCCATCATGCGTTCCACACCGTGCTGCAGTCTGCCAGCCACTGTCTCTCTGACCTTCCCTTGCACACCCTCGTCCCGCACTATGCAGAACATCACACCTCCCAACGTGTAGCATGCTGGGTTGTTCCCACACCTCACCAGGTTGTCCACTGCTGCCTCTCGCAGTGGGATACCCACTCTTTCCCCATCCATCGTCCTGCACTTGTAGCTCCCATTATACACATTTAAACTCTCCACCAACTTCCTGAAACACAATAAATACCCTTCTACAACACCATGCTCGCAGCTTAGTTTTTTTTATTTATTTAATTTGCATTCAGGCAATTTCAAAAAAGAGATGTTGAACATGTCAAAGAGTACATTAAACAGTATACAACAGAACTATAGCTACACAACACAAAAAGTATATAGAGTTATATAAACTAAAACAAAAGCAAGAGAGGTTTAACAAAACAAAGTTTCAAGATGCAAAATACAGTAAACAAAACAGTGAAATAATAATAAATACAAGAAGTCTGAAAACATAATACCNAAGTTTCAAGATGCAAAATACAGTAAACAAAACAGTGAAATAATAATAAATACAAGAAGTCTGAAAACATAATACCCAAGATTTTTATCGGGTTTGAAGTTTAAAGCCGTGGTGGCTTGTTTCCCGTGATAGTTTGTTTATCGGACGGACGTTTGCTGTTTTACGTTTATCAGGAGTCCGGTTGTCGTTTCATTTCGAACGTCGTCGTTTTCAGTTTTTGTGAAGCGTCAGCATTATTTAGAAACTTTCAGGCTGCGTCGCAAAAATTTTATACGAGAATTTTATCTGAATGTTGACGGCGCAGTCTTAGTTCCTACAACGCAGTTTGGATGACGCTGCTGGCAGATGCCGGATGCCGTGCCCTTATCTTAGGAGAAGGGGGCGATAGGCCTACATAATAAATACTTGGGGTGTCTGTCGCCTAAAAAAGGAAAAAGTAACCAACCGTTGGAGAAGACGCATCGGGCGTGAAGAACTTCACCCACACCGGCAAGCACCCGCGACCGTTAAAACTTTTATCACTACATTTCTTTTTGGCTTAACCTAAATAATTCTATCAAATTATTTCCGTCGTTGTGGAAGGTCATTAGGGTGCCAGGAGGGAACGAACATCCCTCGTAACTTCGTCTTGCGATGCAAGTTTTGAGACATGAATAATCTGTAAACGACGGTGGCGCTGTTCTGCACTTGTATATTTATCTGTGAACGGTTCGTACTCTACATACCGGAACTTCGTATGTGAACTGTGTCACTAAATGATAAATAAAGTATAGAACAAAATACTCTGGAACTTGAACTTATTTCTTAATTAATCGGCATCCATTTTACTGAGTCTCGTGTACTATCTCTGAGCAGCTAGTCGAGTGTAAGTCGGCAACGTAAAACCGGCTGTCTGTAGCGTCCAACGTTACAGCATGTACATAAAATGCAATAAAATAATATACAAATTACACTTGTTATTACACACAACAAAACATTTATTCATATCATTATAAGAAAGAAGTTTTTAAGCCTTATTTAATAGAAACTCCTCTGGCAAATTGTTACCTATAAAACAATAACCAAATTTATTTGGATTAGTTTCATTGTGTTAGACATAATTTGTTTTAACAAAATTCAAATGACTATCACTTTTAAGTTTTTTTGTTAAAATGAGGATTTGTATGTTTAACTGGCACTAGTTATCAATAGTTTTTTTTATAAACAAAATAGAATTATAAATATAAATACAGTAGAGGAGGGGCAGGGGGGAGGAGAATTTTCAAATTTTTAAAAAGAAGTTAACAGTATGTTTGTGGATATTTCTAAAGCATTATCTATACTGTTTTTTTTACATTATAAATATCTGATTTAAAATGTATTTTCCAGAAAATTATACCATAATTTATTAACGAATGTATATAAGCAGATTTCATACACTAGGCTACATNAAATGTATTTTCCAGAAAATTATACCATAATTTATTAACGAATGTATATAAGCAGATTTCATACACTAGGCTACATGTGGTGGATAGAATACGCAGCAATACAGGATGGTCCGCCTAACAAGGACACCCCCAAAATTTCAGCAATGGTTGAAGATCACAAAATGCAGTTTTTGCTAAATGGTAGTACATACGGGGAGGGGGGGGGAGGGGGTAATTTTCCACATAGCGACTGTTTGTAACATGTGTATGGACAAATAAATTGAACCACGTATGATTTACCTAGAAACATACATATATTTCAACAGGAAGTTATATCACTGTTGGTTGGTTTTTCAACTTTTCTGCTACACATGTTCACAGCATAGGAGATATCAGGTCTGGTTTTGTTTGACAGGTAGAGAAGTCTGCCTAGCAGTTCTCGATATGGAAGAGCTCTTGTTTATTTCTGTTTCTTCTTAATCCGCAGTGCCCACAGATGGTGTAGACAGCTTCAGCTACGCTCATATTAAAGTCTTTCAGCAGTTGGTATACTGTCTTAGTCTGGTTCATGTGCAGACTATTTTCTGTTCTGGTAAATTCCATTCCAAGGAATTTTATTGGATTTTCTTGAATTTTGATTTTGAACTCCTCTTAAAGATTTTCCAACAGTTCCTCAATGCTTTTATGATTTTTACCGATGACTATGCCATCATCTGCATATTGGCCAAGTATCAATGAACCATCACGGTTCTTGAAGATGCAGGGTTCTGATTTCAGCTGGTAGAGGCCTTTTGATTTTAGGAAGTCTATTATCCTGATGTTCCATCTTTGAGGAGCCTGTCTCATACCATACAGAGACTCCTCATGTCGACAAATGCTATGTATGCTAAGACCTTCAGGTGGATACATGTAAGCTGATTCTTCCAATTGACAATACAAAAAGGCTGTCTTTATGTCAAAAGTTTGAAGTGTGTGACCTTCACTTTGAACCATGCCAAACAATGCTCTCATTGGTCCACTGTTCAAAACTGGGCTGTATGTCTCCTCATAGTCACTACCGGGTTCCTGATGGCAGCCTCATGCAATCAATCTTGCCTTGTGATGTCCACCTTCTTTGGTCTTAAGAACCCATTTACTTGTCGGTATTTTCTTTCCTTCAGGCACATTATTCCTTTTTATTACAGTCCAAGTTCTGTTGTCAAGGAGTGATGTGATTTCCTCTCCGATAGCCTTTTTCCAGTTTTCCCCGTCTGGTCTCAACAATGCTTCTTTGTAAGTCAGCGTCACATAGTCTTCNCAATGCTTCTTTGTAAGTCAGCGTCACATAGTCTTCCTATCACTGAGGTGGCTTTCTGTTTCTTTGGAATCTTGATTTTCCCTCACCAAGAGGTAAATTTTCAGTAATTTTTCCAGTGTCTTGAAAACCATAGAATGGCACTTCATCAACAGAGTTTTCATCCAGAGTTGTTTCATCATTTCTCAGTTCTTCTGTATCATCTCCTAGCAACTTTGGCAACTTCTGGAGATTCACTGCTTCACAGTCACTTTCTTTATCCTCCAACACAAGAACTTCAGTTGCGGGTTCTTCTCTTTCACTATGTGCTTTACACTTTCCCACAAATTCTACACATCTTCAGACAACCATCTTTTTCTTGACTTCATCCCAGAGCCGATATGCTGTCCTGGCATATCCAACAAAGATTAATTTTTCATCCCTACACTTAAGTTTCAGTTGGGTTTATTGATTTTTGCATATGCTTCACAACCAAAGATTTTTAAGTTGCTCAGATCAGATTCTTTGTCATACCACAGTTCAGCTGGTGTTACTCAATTCCTTTAGTTGAACTTCTGTTAATCAGCTATGTAGGTGCATATGCCGCTTCACTCCAGAGTTTTTCATCAATGCCAGAATCCAACATCAGAGCCCTAGTTTTGTTCATCAGAGTTCTGTTGAAGCATTCAGCCGTGCCCTGATGCTGGGGAGTGTACAATGAAGAAGTATCAAGAACTATTCCTTCATCGCAAGTTCAGCTTTTGAGTCTTTTGTTAATGTATTCCCTTCCATTGTCAATACGGATTTTGTGGGTCTTCATGTTCTGAATTCCTTCTTCTTAATGTGCTGGATCACCAATGTGGAAACTTCAGTTTTTGACCCTAATAGATAGATTTCTGCAAAATGAGTGAAGCCATCAATAAATGACAGAATGTATCTCTTCCCATTCCAAGAGCTTGGGGTAATTGGGCCACCCAGATCAGAGTGAACAATTTTGAGTGCCCATTTAGCCCTTGTTCGTTCACTGTTAAATGGACATTTTGTTTACTTTTCTTGAATGCATGTTTCACAAGGGGGGTTTGAAGTGTCCTCACCAGCTACGTCGACACCATCAACCATTCAAGTTCATTTCTTCAGATATTCATGACTGATATGACCAAACATTTTGTGCTACATATGTTGTGTGTTCACGTGTTCAACGGCAAGGGCTTCTGACTTGGACTTAAAATCCAGTGTTACGGTAAACTGTCAGTTTGTTGCCTCAAAGAACAAACTTATTTTCTTTCACAACAGTGACTTCATTTTCTGTGTAACTCACTTCACCGCCATTGTGAGTAATTGAGTCGACAGAGAGAATGTTCTTACTTAGTTCTGGTACATACATAACCTCTTTTAATTCACAGCAGTCTGTCATGATTTTACTTACTTTTTACGCAGCCATACGACTTGACTTTTTTTGCCAGTCCAATATCTGTATTGACAGGTTTTGCATTTAACAAGAAACTGCCATCATTGGTCATACAACATGTTGATCCTGAATCTAAAATCCACTCACTATTTCTTNTGCATTTAACAAGAAACTGCCATCATTGGTCATACAACATGTTGATCCTGAATCTAAAATCCACTCACTATTTCTTGAAACAGATTTGGCTGTAAGAAAAGAGACTGCTGATGTCACATCTTTTCTTTTACGAAAGTAACAATCCTTCTCTTCGTGGTTTATGTTTCTTACAAATGCTACATGACCTATTCCAGAGCAAGAAAAACCAGTTAATGGTGGAGTTATTCTGTCCAGGGTTTGTGTTGTTGGTGTTGTTCTGAAAGCTTGAGCGATGTCTATCAGACCCACAATGGCAGTATTTCTTAATGTTTGTTTTGACTGCACGAAAGTCACTCTCATCTCTGACATAACTTTTTTCTTCTGCAATCAGTCTTGTTGTCAGGTTTGCCAGGGTTTTGTTTTCCAAAGATGTAGATTTCCATGCAGCGTGAAAATGATTGTNATCAGTCTTGTTGTCAGGTTTGCCAGGGTTTTGTTTTCCAAAGATGTAGATTTCCATGCAGCGTGAAAATGATTGTCCCTTTCGGGCGGTGTTGTCAAGATTTCAGAGATGAGTATGGTTTCTGGTACGTCATTGTTCAGTTTTCAGTCTAAACACTAGGTTTTCAAGTTTGCTTATGTGAGTGGCAATGTCAGTGCCAGAAACATATTTGTAATCAAAAAATGTTTGCATCAAGTCAAATTTCTATTGAGAAGCATCACATTCATATATTTCACAAAGTCTGTTGTACATTTCTGAGGCACTGCTACAGGTCAGAGTGTGAGATTGGTTTTTTGTTGATTGTGGAGATAACAATTTTCTGAGCTTTAGCATTTTTTTCAGTGTACTATGCAAATTCATCTGTGCCTTCTTTCGGTAGTTTCACACTTCTTACAACCACATCATACAACCCTTGGGCTTTAAACCAAATGTTGATTTTGAATTTCCACAGCTGAAAATAGTCAGGTTCTTAAGTTTATCTACGATGGAAAGTTCACTTATCTCATGGGAATCCATTTTCTTCATTGTGTTGTCATTTTTTGCACCACAGCACACACTTTTATATATTACCCAGAAATTGAAAATTTTAAATGCTGCTAATTTTAGGTAAGCTGNTAGTTTCACACTTCTTACAACCACATCATACAACCCTTGGGCTTTAAACCAAATGTTGATTTTGAATTTCCACAGCAGTCAGGTTCTTAAGTTTATCTACGATGGAAAGTTCACTTATCTCACGGGAATCCATTTTCTTCATTTTGTTGTCATTTGTTGCACCACAGCACACACTTTTATATATTACCCAGAAATTGAAAATTTTAAATGCTGCTAATTTTAGGTAAGCTGNGTGCCCCACCTAACCTAACAGAACCTAACCCCACGATGAGTGAATCACCATTTTACATTTTTAAACTAACCTAGAATAGTAGGGTTTTAAACTAATAAACAAATTTAGTCCAATCTATGATGTTAGGGATTTTAAGGATTCGTAAAACACATGGAAGAATATCAATTAACTCACCTAGGTAGGGGCGAGTACAATTCCTCTGTCCTCAGCCAATTCAACTGTTGTACACCTTACCTATTTTATTTAATACATTCTATTTATTTTAACATTACACCCTCCTGAATATCCGCGGCCCGTAGGTAGCGTGGGAAACAGCGATGCGCAGCCATTAAACATGGCGACCGACGTAAACACACCAGCCAAACTGCTCGTACATTTTGTAATTTTGTTAAATTTTTTTTAATATGTTCTACTAATTTTAACGTGACCCCCTCATATATATGAACAAGGTAAGCTGTCCAGAACCCATTAATGCTACTTTTGTTGGTCTAGGACGTTTCGTTCAGAAAAGCCCCTAAGCTGCATAATTACTGAATCATTAAATACAAAATAGTCCTTATTGAAATTCCAAACAAAAGCATTAGGTACAAAAATATACTCAAAATAGAGTTATATGTTGTTAGAAAAATTGCCTTCCTGTAGTCAAACAATTATGAATAATTGTTTTTATATGCGTAGGAATTCTTTTATCTCAAGAGAAAAATAAGATAATTCTTAAATTCATAATTTAATTCCTCTTGTATAATTGTAATGAATACTACNTTTATCTCAAGAGAAAAATAAGATAATTCTTAAATTCATAATTTAATTCCTCTTGTATAATTGTAATGAATACTACAACTGAGTGTTCTGAAATGATGGAGTTACTGATGATCACAATATTTACTGTAAACTGCTGACTGTTCCCTTACTGCTGACGAACGCTGATGAACCATCAGTGATTTCAGTGCTCATCAGCAGTAACAGAAGGGTTAGCTAGAATTGTGTATTTTGGACATCACCTCAAAAATAAATAAATTAATTAATTTTATTTACAGTAGCTCACTTTCTGACAGTTTGATTAATTTTTCTTTATTTCTACACTTTGGCTNTTTATCTCAAGAGAAAAATAAGATAATTCTTAAATTCATAATTTAATTCCTCTTGTATAATTGTAATGAATACTACTGCAGAGTGCTCTGAAATGATGGATTTACTGATGATCACAATATTTACTGTAAACTGCTGACTGTTCCCTTACTGCTGACGAACGCAGTGATTTCAGTGCTCATCAGCAGTAACAGAAGGGTTAGCTAGAATTGTGTATTTTGGACATCATCTCAAAACTAAATTAATTAATTAATTTTATTTACAGTAGCTCACTTTCTGACAGTTTGATTAATTTTTCTTTATTTCTACACTTTGGCTGGATACATGTAATTTTGGAAGTGTAATTTACTTGTGCTTTCTCTTTGTCCATTCCATGTACGTTATCACTACAGCTTTGCCACTGAGAAATGAACATTTTTAAGACTGTTAATTAAGATGTCTAAGGAAATCACTATCTTGGATTTATCCGTTATGATAAGATTCTTGTGTGAACCACGAGACACTTTCCTTTGCAGCCATGTAGAGCAGTCCAACGTAACATTTGCTCCAACAAATTTTGTTAAACTTTGGTGATGACTGGTAGGGAGGTGTAAAAGAGGCTCCTCAGTAATAAGTATGTGTGGGTATGTTAAAGAAGAGACGCAACACCCTGGAGATTAGCAATTTTAGTGCTTCTATATTGAGTGTGCAGCCTTCTCCACTTCGAGGTGATTTAGTACCTTTTGCCATCGCCGCTAATTTTACTATATTTCTTTTGACAGCTTTTACTTTTGGTACTGAAATTTCTGATTTTCTGGTGAAAGAATAATAAATTATTTTCTGATTTAATTTGTATCTTTAATATCACTACATTCTTCTGGATAGTAAATTTTTCACTTATTCATAAATGAGAGTCAATTGTATTAGTTTAGTTTTGAAAGTAATTAATATTATTTTTCAAGTGTATTTCGTACAAATTGTATGAAAAAAAGTTTTATCATTGCCATCTTGTCTGAATTGTGCATTTGCAGTGATTTTTATGTTTAATTTGAGGATATCTGAAATTTCACGAAGGTTCATAATTAGTGTGGTTTGGTAATTACATCAAATAGACACCTGCCTGGTTTTGAATTCATAAATTCCTACATCATATGATTAGTTTTCTGTTGTTAAGAGAAAATTTTCTCACGTTTTGCATTAAAAAGAGTTGCCACTCTGTCAGTTCCATTAAAGAAGCCTTTAGCCAGTAAAGCATAGAGGAATTTTGCAGTGCTTCACAAAGCTGCTTTGCATCACACAAATGCCTGATCATACCTACATGTACAATTTAATATATATGCATATCATATTCATACATACAACACCTAAGATTTATTTTTAAAAGTATGGGAGAAAACAGCATTCATTACCCCGGATGGTAGGAGGTTTCAATTCAGGGCTGTGCCGCTCAGGTTAAAATGTGCACCCTCCACCTTTCAGCTCATGATGGCCTGCAGCCTTGAAGTCATCATTGGCAAATTTGTCACAGTTTATCTGGACGACATAATAATCTGGTAACCGAGTTCAAAATAAACACATTCGTCATTTAAGTATGGTTCTGGAGCGTTTGACAACCATCACCTGGTCAGCTCATCCTCCAAATACCACACAGATAAGCTGGAGGTTAATTTTTTAGGGCACATCCTGGGTAGAGCTGGAAATTATGCACACCCAATTCACCTGAAAAATTTGCAGAAGCAGAACCCCCAGCCACAAGGAAGTAATTGCAGAAATTAATCGGACTGACCAACTGATTACATATTGNTTTGCAGAAGCAGAACCCCCAGCCACAAGGAAGTAATTGCAGAAATTAATCGGACTGACCAACTGATTACATATTGTGGCTCACACACCTAGCTACCTCCCTTACCAACCTGTTGTCTACAAAATTTCAATTCCAATGAGCCGCAGAAGTACAACAGGCCTTTGACAAACTTAAAGCACAGTTCACACAATGCCACGGGCTGGTAAGAATCAATCCCAATAAAAGAATCTACGTGCAGACAGACGCGAGTCTTATCGGAGCAGGGGTTGTCCTATATCAGTTGGACAAAGCAGGGAACTGACTGAGCAACTGCTATGGTAGTGCCAAAATTAGAGACAATGATGTGGTCGCAGTAACGAAATGGGATGCCTAGCCATTGTGGCCATGCAGAAATATACAGCCCATTTAGAGGGCAGGCCACTTATATTATGGAAAGATAACAAATGTCTGACGTGGTTGGATAGTATGCAGGGCCGGAGGGGTTAGCTTGTGAGATGGGCCCTGTTAATAGTCTTTCGACCTTATGGTGGAACACGTACCTGGCATGGAAAACGAGCTACCTGATATATTGTCCCGCAACCCAAATGCAGTAGTAGTGCAAGATGATTCAGACTATCTATGACATTATGTGGCCCCCAGAAAGACTGCGGACGACACAAGCAGGAGAAAACCTTCCGAAAGCACACCTAGACATCTAGGAGTCAATGAGTGTTTCCCAGTGTAATGTATGTGCACATACATAATAAACTAAACTAAACAGTGCAATATTTGTGGAATTAAACGCCAATTGAATTGAACCTGTTTTTTCGNACATACATAATAAACTAAACTAAACAGTGCAATATTTGTGGAATTAAACGCCAATTGAATTGAACCTGTTTTTTCGATCACGTAGTTTATTGTTGCTTGGCAGCACTGCTCACAATGTGAAGATAAAGGTGTGCACCAAATGCCTGGATAGTGAAGTGAGGAGATTTGGGCAGCTCTTAACAGAGCGGTCCTGAGAGGCCTGGAAAGTGAAGAAGCTGGTTCTGTAGATTTTTGAATAACTGACACGCAAATGCATGTCTGTTAACATAATGCGNACATACATAATAAACTAAACTAAACAGTGCAATATTTGTGGAATTAAACGCCAATTGAATTGAACCTGTTTTTTCGCTCACGTAGTTTATTGTTGCTAGGCAGCACTGCTCACAATGTGAAGATAAAGGTGTGCACCAAATGCCTGGATAGTGAAGTGAGGAGATTTGGGCAGCTCTTAACAGAGCGGTCCTGAGAGGGCTGGAAAGTGAAGAAGCTGGTTCTGTAGATTTTTGAATAACTGACACGCAAATGCATGTCTGTTAACATAATGCGGCCGAGGGAAATTTGCCATGCCGACCATCTGCCCCGAGAACTCATCTCTCCATCCTAGCCGGGATACGGTAGATGGCGCCCACGAATTCACTCAGTGACGTCACACTTTGTGCCAACCTCTCGGCACATCTCCGGTCGCTTACCCGCCACTCTGCCGGCCCCCGCTTCCGCGGTACATAGTTAATAGACAAAGCACAGTAATTATTCAGAGTAGCAGCTATTCTGAAGGAAACGACCTAGGCCCACAAAAATAGCATAAATGGGTTCTGCAGAGCTTACCTCGTTTATATTCAGGAGGGCGTAATGGTAAAATAAGTAGAATGTCCTAAATAAAATAGGTAAAGGTACAAGCTATTCGTTCCCTTTGTTTACATTGGGCGCCATGATGTTTGGTGGAGTAATGCTGTAGTAACATAAACAAATGCGCATGTGTAGACGTCACCTTATGTTAGTTGCAGTTTAGATGCGAGGCAGTGCAGTTTGTGGCGAGTGTGTGTNCTGCGCATGTGTAGACGTCACCTTATGTTAGTTGCAGTTTAGATGCGAGGCAGTGCAGTTTGTGGCGAGTGTGTGTGTCGCGCACGTCCGAATCCGACAGTGGAAAGGTTTGTGATTTACAAATGGAGGGTGCAAGAACAAGTGCTTCTGAGAGTAATATTCGACAATGTGGCGGGCGTTGGCCATTTTAGTAGATCATGGTGTTTTGTTGAGTGAGGTAAAGTGCACGACAGTTGAAATGGCCGAGGACAGTGGAATTGTACCCACAGCCTACATAGGTGAGTTAACTCATATACTTCCGGTGTGTTTTANGAAATGGCCGAGGACAGTGGAATTGTACCCACAGCCTACATAGGTGAGTTAACTCATATACTTCCGGTGTGTTTTACTGTTACTTTAAAACCCTGAAATCCTAGATTAGACTAAAATCGTATGTAGGATTAAAACCCAACAATACTAGATTAAATTAAAACCCTACAATTTTAGATTAGATTAAAATGTAAAATAGTGATTCGCACATCATGCGGTTAGGTTCAGATAGATTAGGTGGGCACATTTNCTAGATTAGATTAAAATGTAAAATAGTGATTCGCACATCATGCGGTTAGGTTCAGATAGATTAGGTGGGCACATTTTACGAAATTGGTTGGACAAATGTTAAATTAAGGTATTTCTGTATTTTGTGGGGTTTTTTTTTTTTTTGTGATTTTGCCCCACAATTTCCCTGATCTTAATAGCCCTCCCCACTATCGTAATTGTGGTTTGTATTATTAATCGTTATTGCCCTTAGTATATCCGTGTTCTGCGTAATTAGTACAGCGGAAATATACCACTTTCCGGATTTTTTTTTACAGAAAAGTCACTACTCCGAGTAATTATACACTTTCTCTTGTCCAAACCCATTACTGCATACAGTATATCCAATCATATACCTGAATTTCTGACAGTCCTGTTTATCAACAACCCCAAAGATTACCATTTTTAATTAGGGGTGGACGATATACATCGATGTATTAAAAACATTCGATGTATAGTATCAATGAATCGAATCAAACCGATGTATTGTTAATCCTTCAACATCGAGTATACATCGATGTTTTTTATTCGATGCATCAAAGNATCGAATCAAACCGATGTATTGTTAATCCTTCAACATCGAGTATACATCGATGTTTTTTATTCGATGCATCAAAGAAGAAAACTTACTAAAAATATTTTTAATGGATGGATTCTCTGTATACGGTTAGTAAAAATTGTTTCTCTCTTTTAATTAAGTCTAGAAGCTTCGTTGATTGGCACAACACGGATGCCTTCGTCCAATAAAGTTGAAAGTAAAAGTAAAAGTATTGGCTACATCTCCATGTCAACCAAACCAAAAAAAAAAAACAAATGCAAATGGCCGACCCACCCGACCTCTCGCTTCACTGAAACCAAATTATTGCATTTTTGTTTTAATTATGTGAATAAGTTGCTCAGCCTGATTCGGAATTCATTTTAAAATTTGCTGTGTTGTGTTAGTACGAGTACGTAGTGAAATTGAAACCGGCATCCATTGTATAGAACTGAATTGCACGTTGGACAAGTAAACAAAGGTAAGTGCGCCTCAATAGTTATGAAAGTAAAAAATTTAGAGATTTCCGTAGAATCATGATTGTAGAAATTAAATAAGAATGCCGAAACGAACACCTCAGTTGTATTTCGTGCCTTATGTTCTCTATATTAACATAAAACATTACGTTGCGTTTTAGTCCTTTAGGTTAAAAATCTAAAATTATTTTTCATTTAATTTAAATATCTAACTCAGTAATCATTGCAAGTACCTAATTATTTACCTTAATAAGAATACTTACGGTAATCGATACATTTTTAATTAGAAAAGGTTTACATAGATAATAGTGATTTAAAGTTATCGATATCGCATTATCGATAATTCATTATTTGAAAATATATATTTCTTTTTTATTTATTTCAGAATATCATGGCGCCTAAGAAGAAAAGTTTAGTCTGGAAGTTTTACGACAAAATTGATGACAATAGATCTAAATGTAAATTATGTCAAAAGGTTATCAAGTCTAATGGAAATACAACGAACTTAATTGGGCATATTCGTAATGTCCATAAGGCTGCTTATATGGAAATTGTTCCATTTCAACAGAATACATCGGAGACAGAAAATAACACGCGATGGCTTCCAGAGCTAGCTGCTTCAAGTTCCAATGAGTCACCTCATATTGGTATTGTTGATGAACTTCAACCTGAATCCGAAGCCGTCATTCCTTCTACAAGTAGTTCTCAAAGTACCTCAAAACAGTTAAATAAGGCTTTAGATTCTGAGCCAGAGGAAGTAATCCCTATAAAACGTCAAAAATCTATCAAGTANAAATCTATCAAGACCAGTTTTCAAGACATATCCTCTTATTCGGAATCTGGCACGAAAACAAGAAAACTTAACAATTGTTTGTTATATATGATTTGTAAAGATCACGAGTCTTTTTCAATAGTTGAGAATGAATNTGTAAAGATCACCAGCCTTTTTCAATAGTCGAGAATGAAGACTTCAAAAATCTTATGAAGGCAGTTGCTCCTCAATATAAAATACCAAGTAGTACAAGTCTCAGACGATGGTTGGACAATAAATATCAGGTTGTTTCAGAAACTTTCAAAAAAAAAAAATTGTCTACAATAGAAGACTTAACCTTGACAACATATATTTGGTCTGATGCATTAAATATGAAGAGTTTTATAGGGGTAACTGTTCATTTCGGCGTAAACATTGAACTCATTTCAGTTACTCTTGGCGTATACGAACTTGATGAAAGACATACGTCACAGTATATTTCTGAAATGCTCTTAAAAACTTGTGAAGAATGGGGTATTAATAAAGATAATGTGACGGCTGTTGTTACCGATAATGCTGCCAACATGGTAAAAGCTATAGAATTGGCGTTTGGTAAGAAGAAACACATTCCATGTTTCGCTCATACCTTAAATTTGGTGGCTGAGGGCACAATGGCATGCACTGAGTGGCAAAACATTGTTTCTAAAATTAAATCAATTGTAACTTGGTTCAAACACAGTTGAATTGCTAGTGACGAATTACGCAAAGCTACTTCCGCTGAGACAAAACTAATACAAAGCGTGCCTACGCACTGGAATAGTACTTACTACAAGGTACAAAGATTTTTGGAACTGCGGAGTGTTATAAATGATATTATTTTTCGGCCCCTCAACGCACCCCCAATGCTCAGTGGTTCAGAAATATCCATTGCCTCATCCGTCCTCGTGATATTGCAACCTTTGGAGGTAGCCACAAAAGAAATTTCTGGAGATAAATATTGCACAACTAGCAAAATTATACCTTTAGTCCGCTGCATATTTTCCAAAAATTACTTCAACTGCCGTAGGAGAACCTGTGGCAAAAGAGGTGCAGAAACTTGCTCTGCAAGAAATGACAAAAATAATGGGTCCCATAGAACATGTAACTGCTGTTGCTATTGCTAACATTTTAGACCCTCGATTCAAAAAAATGCACTTTAACGATGCAATAGCTAGTAGTAATGTTACATCGAAAATGAAAGATTTAATGAAGATTAATTTGCGTCAAAATGAAGATATCGAGTCCGACTCCGACAAGTCTGCTAAAAGTGAGGAGACCTTTTCATTATGGAGTGACCATTACAAACTCGTACGTCGTAATTGGAAGAGTAATAAACCTGAAGATAGCTTGTCTGATGAACTTTCAGTTTATATGACAACTCCTGTCGGAAGACTTAACGATAATCCACTGGAAATTTGGAAAGATTACAAAATACAGTTTCCAATATTGCATAAAATCGCCTTTAAATATCTAACAATGGTGGGAACATCGGTTTCATCTGAAAGACTATTTTCGCAAGCGGCGCAGGTGATGACTCAACAAAGAAATAGATTGAAGGGCAAAAGATTGGGCAAACTTTTGTTTTTACAAAGTATTGATAAGAAGTATTGAGATATTTAAAGATATCGTGATTTTATAGTAGTTTTTTTGTAAATGTAAGCGTAATAAAACTTTTTTTTAATAAGTGCCTGTTTTTTTTATATCTAAACCACATACATATCTAACTTATTTATAGAAAAAACAACCGATGTATGGAAAACATCGATGTATTTTTTGATATATCGATATAACACCGATGCCACTATCCGATGCATTACATCGAAAAAGACTTGGATTTTTTTTTCAAAGTTCATCAATATTTTAAATCGATCCTGGCACTTGAAAAATTAAGATAATACTATATCCATATTCCTATGTTATAATCTTTGACCACGCTACTACAGTGATTGCAGCACCCTTAGAAATTGGTCATGAATTAAATAAAAATGGCGTGTATTTGTTTGGGAATGTGGCACCTGAAGACAGCGATCTACCACCCACGTGCAAACCCCACGGAGTGCTGCAAACTGAGCTCAAGACCCAGCTGTGACTCCATGTGGGTGACCAGCAGACAATCTAGGCCTCATATCAGTTGTTGCCCTCTTCTCCTTCCATCAGTGCATCAACACCACAATCGGCAATAACCTGCTGACATCCTTCTGGGCCATAATCTCACCCTACCTGGTGAGTTTGACTGTTCTTGGGCAGAACATAGTGGTGACCCTGTCAGCAGGGACACCTGATGTGAATAGCGTTATAGGGAGCATGAAGAGGTACGCACTCACCAGCGAGGTTATATCGTACAGTGGCTGCCGACTACCATGCAACTACCACTTCGAGTACGACTCAGTACATCTATGCCCATGTGCACCCACAGTCCACAGCCAGCAGATACCTCTCTGCAGGATTTGCGGTGAAGTGGAGCGGGCTGCATGAGATTGCACGTGTCATCGGACCCACAACCAACCTGGTCAAGCTTGGCAGAAAGAATGTCAAATTGCACTGCTTGACCTCCACACTTACACCAGGTGACGTCGACGATGACACCACACCGTGTGCCCAGGTATCTCTCGATGTCGTGGTCCACTGACCACCCACACAGAAGTAAGGTGCACAAGTGACTCCTTTGGAGTAACATCTACAAGGGACACACAAGCCTGACAAGGACCGACATCCAGGCGTCCCTCAGGGATCGTAAGGGGTAGAAGCCATCGTGGATGGTGCTGCGCTACCCAACATCACCATCCCCGGGCCAACATCATCCCGAGCATACCACCAGCATGA
>NQII01008531.1:11747-69230 GCA_002778355.1 Clitarchus hookeri | reverse complement strand
ATGTTGTGACTCCTCCAACCAATTCTTCTTGTTCATAACATTCACCACATACTGAACCACCAGCATCTCCATTATATTTTCTGTACTCGATGTGAGACTCACCAGTCTGTAGCTATCATCCCCTTTCTTGTGTATTGGGACCACCATTGCATCCTTTCAACCTTGTGGCAACTTACCCTCTCCTAAAAACATGCTAAACAACACCTCCGAATATTAACTAACTCTCTTTCACCAAACTTAATCGATGCCTTACCTATTCTGTCTGATCCCATTACCTTACTGCTCTTCAACCCCCTGATTACCATAGCAACCCCCTGATTTCCATAGCAATCTCCCATTCCCTCATCTTAAATTTACTAAACAACCCATATACCATTTCAGCCTCACTGTTCCAACCCTCCTTTGCCTCAAACACTGACAAGTACTGGCCTTGCAGTATCTCCGATTTTTCTTAGTCATTTGACGCAGTCCTGCCAACCCTACCTTTCAGTTGAGGTATCCCTTCTTCACCTCTCCTTACCTTCTTAACATACATAAACAAATTCCCCCATTCTTTTGCTTTTCCTTCTTCCACCATGTTCCCTAAAAATATATTCTTCCCCTGTTTGATCACCCTTTTCAAACGCCCTTCAAATTTTTTCGTCAATTCCTTAGTTCTAGCCATGCCTTCATTTCTCCTCTTGGCATGTAATTTTCTACACTTCCTCTTCATTTTTTTAATCTCCTGTCCATAATATGGTAGATCTCCCCCAGACCACAATTTTTTTCGGTACAAATTTCTTTAGCATAACCTCTAGGCCCCTCGGCGCGGAGTAGGTACAGACCTGTGAGGGTCCTTGTCTTCTCAGGCAGTAATCATTAGTTGGGTCTGGGTTAAAGTTAGCTAGCCGACCCCACCGAGGCCTTCCTTAATAATGGCATTTTACCCGACGTGCGCATATGGTCAATAGTGATGATCAAGTTTGTTATTATCTTACGTCTACCAAATTGACTTTAATCAAACTGTATTACAAATTGGTTACAGGAAGTATGCATGCATCTCAAAGCATTTGTTTACAAATCAGTTTCCAACCTAAAAACACATAAAATTCAAACCATTCCGTTTTCGCTAGACGTGTTGGCAGAAAAGCAGTTCAATGTTGGGACTGTAGAGTGAAATATTTTCGCTCTACGATTCGAACACGGAGAATGCTTGTGCGCAGCCAGGGATATCAGACTAACTCATATTTAGTATATAAAAAAATGTCCTGCTGCGAGATGAAACCAGGTTGCCCTGCGATCATCATGTTGGTAATTTTAACCTTTATGTAAAGTTGGCTTTGGAACAGATTTCGCCTATGGCTGTACAGGGCACTAAAGGCCAGTGCATTGTTTTTATTTACAATTGTATGTTGTGTCCAGTGACAACCAACTACGTCGTCAACAAACACTGTCGATTACCAGCACCAGAGAATTTAATCTGCTTATAATAATGTTCTTAACTGATTATAACCACTTGAAAACTATAATTTTTTGCGTAATTTGCAAATTTTACCTGTCAATAAGAAGAAACATGGTAAGAGCTTAATTACATATTTGTAGGCCATAATGTGTATTCCAATATGAATCACTGTGTGTAACAGTACTATATGCTACTTATACAGAATATATTCTTTTCCGTAAAAAAAAACTTCCCTGAAAATGGTATATATCGATTTACTTATCACATAATCCAAATTTACTACGGGCATTACGATATTCTCAGTACAAACCACCAAACATGGTTAGTATGGAGGGCTCTGAATATGAGGGAAACTGTGATAAAACTTGCAAAATTTAAGTAAACACTTATTAGCACACAAAAATTATTTTAAACACTTGCAAAATATGTCTGTTTACATCTATTAATGTCAGAGGAATTATAACAGCCCCCAACCTAGGTGAGACAATTTACATTATTTTCGTGAGTTTTACGGTTCCTTTAAATCCCTACAATCCTACATTCGTAGTTTAGTGTAAAACACAAACACCCTAGGTTAGTGTAAAACCCTACAACCCTAGGTTAGCGAAAATTAAAAAAAACCTAGGTTAGTGTAAAACCCAACAAACCTAGGTTATTTAAAAAATGTAAAATAGTGATACACCCATCGTAGGGTTAGGTTCTATTCGGTTAGGTGGGCACATATTACAAAATTAGCCTGACGTTAATTCCCCTAGTATATTCGTGTTCTGCTTCATTAGTAGAGTGGAAATATACCATTTTCCATTAACTATTTAAATTTTACAGAAAAGCACCTAAACTTAATAATTACCTTAAAATAAGTAGAACTTATTTAAAGCAATCGCAAAATTTGTTTGTTTACATCTATTAACATCTACCACCATTAGTAATGGCTGCGCATTGCAAATTCCACGCTATCTAGCGGTCATGGAAGTCGTCCCAGGCATTTTAACGGACAATTTTTAACCTGGTCAGTCGCCTTCGCTGGCATGTTTCATGTCGTTCTAATCCGGCGGATTTAAAACGGAGAAAGCAAGAAAGAGTGTTTTTGTGTATTATATTATCATATTAACGAGTGCTTCTGTGTGTATACTCGGCTGTAAACGAGTGTTTCAGTACGTTATATGCGCGTATGTGGCGCTTTGTGGAAGAATGTGATCTCATCGAGAGAGGTGAGGTGGAATTGGCCGTTGAGAGATATTGTTCCACCCGCCTACATTGTAGAGTAAACTGATATTATTTTGGTGTGTTTTACGGCTCCTTTAAATCCCTAAAATCCTAATTTCGTAGTTTAGTGTAAAACCCAAATAACCTTTAGTTTAAAAATGTACAATAGCACAATTGTAAACTAACGTAAGATTGAAGAATTCTAAACTAACTTAGGATTGTAGAATTCTAAACTAACAGGTAGTTTAAGGTGCAAATGTAGTTATATTACGTAATTCAAACAAGGTTTTTCCTTACGTTTTTACACCACAATTTCACATTTTTTCTAAAATAACCTAGGATTATTGGTAAGTAACTCAGAACACGAATGTAGTAGCGTCATTAACGCATGACTAATTGTATAATATGTGCCCACCTAACCTAACAGAAAATAACTCCATAATGGGTGATCACTATTTTACATTTTTAAACTAACCTAGGACTGTAGCAATTTTACTAACCTAGGATTACAGTTATTTAAACTAACATACGATTGTAGGGTTCCCATCTAGTCTGTGATTGTCGGGTATTGATCGGAGATTTGATTAATATTGTAAAATCTTACATTACTTTAAAACCTTACAATCCTAGGTTAGTTAAAAAATGTAAAATAGTGATTCGCCCATTGTGCGGTAAGGTTCTGTTAGATTAGGTGGGCACACATTAAGAAATTAGTCGTACGTTAGTGCCTCTAGTATATTCGTGTTCTGCATAATTAGTAGAGTGGAACTATACCATTTTTTCCCAGTTTTATTTTATTGAGAAACCCCAAATTTAATAATTACCCCCAAAAATCCTATATTAGAGAAAAACTGTAGGTTAGATTAAACCCTATTATCCTTGGTTTAATTAAAGCCTAAAATCCTAGGTAAGATAGAAATTATAAAATAGTGATTCAATCATCATGGGGTTAGGTAAAGTTAGGTTAGGTGGGGTGCAGATATAACGAAATTGGGTGGACAAATGTTAAATTGAGGTGTTTTTTGTATTTTTTGTGGGTGTATTTTATAATGATTTGACACCACAATTTCCCTGATCTTCATAGCCCTCCCCACTATCGTTATTGTTCTGTGTAATTATTAAAGTGGAAATATACCACTGTTGGTAATTTTTTCTTTTATTTACAGAAAAGCCACTACTCTGAATAATTACCAAGTTTTTCTTTTAAGGAAAAGCATATATTCTGGATAATTACAGTATATTACTGTTATACACAGTGATTCATATTGAAATACACATTATGGGCTAAAAAAATGGAATTTAGGTTTTACCATTTTCTTGATATTGACAGGTAAAATTTACATATTACACTAAAAATAATAATTTTTCAAGTGGTTACCTTCAATTGAGAAAATTATTATGAGCGGATTAAATTCTCTGTAGCTGTCCCTAACGACTTAGGTGGTCGTCACTGTAAATATCTAACATTTAAAAAAAAACATTGCGCTGACCTTTAGCCAACTGTAGAGGCATAAAGGGAAATCTGTTCCTTAGCCACATTTACAGAAAGGTTTACACTACCGAACTAATGATCGCAGCTAAACCTGGTTTCATACCACAGCATGACACTTGTTTATAAACTAAAGATGAGGTAGTCTGATGTCGCTGGCTCCGCAAAACCAATCTCTGTGTCCCAATAGTAGAGTGAAAAAATTTCACTCTATGTCCCAACATTGAACTGCTTTTCTGCCAACATGTTTAGCGAAAACAGCATGGTTTGAATTTTAGGTTGTTTTATATTTAAAACTGATATGAAAACAAATGCATTGAGATGTATGCATTCTTCATCTATCCAATTTGTAATTCAGTTTGATTAAATTCTAATTGGTAGTAATATTTTATTTATAAAATAGCGCTGAAATTAAAAAAAAATTAATATATGAAAAAAACTCGTTCATCACTGTTGATCATGCGCGCACGTCGGGTAAAATGCCATCATTAAGAAACGTATGGGCGGGGTTGGCTAGCTACCTTTAACCCAGACCCAACTAATCATTACTGCCCTAGGAATACAAAGACCCTCACANGCTAGCTACCTTTAACCCAGACCCAACTAATGATTACTGCCTGGGAAGACAAGGACCCTCACAGGTGTGTACTTATCCGGCGCCGAGGGGCCTAGAGGTTATGTTGGAGAAATTTGTGCCAAAGGAACGATTACGGTCTGGGGGAGATCCACCATATTATAGACAGGAGATTCTAAAAAAGAAGAGGAAGTGTAGAAAATTACATGCCAAGAGGAGAAATGAAGGGATGTCTAGAGCTAAGGAATGAGATGAAGAAAATTTGAAGGGAGCTTGAAAGGAAGATCAAACAGGCGAAAAATATATTCTTAGGGAAGATGGTGGAAGAAGGAAATGAAAAGAATTGTTCATGTATGTTAAGAAGGTTATGAGAGGAGAAGAAGTGATACCTCTGCTAAAAGGTAGCGATGGCAGGACTTTGTCAAATGACCAAGAAATATCGGAGGTGCTGCAAGGCCAGTTTTTGTCCGTGTTTGAGGCAAAAAAGGATTGGAATAGGGAGGCTAAAAGGAATAAGGGGTTGTTTAATAAGTTTAATATGAGGGAATGGGAGATAGCGATGGTAATCAGGGGCTTGAAAAGCTGTAAGGTAGTGCGACCAGACGGGATAGGTAACGCAGCGCTTATGTTTGGTGAAAGAGAGTTAGATAAATATTTGGATGTGTTGTTTAGCAAGTCTTTAGGAGAGGGTAAGTTGCCACATGGTTGGAAGGATGCATTGGTGGTCCCAATACACAAGCAATAGGTTGGAGGAGTCACAGCATGGTTTCAGAAAAGGACACTCATGTGAAATGCAGCTGGCTGGGCTGTTAGAGGATCTGGTGCAGGGAGTTTATGAGGGGAAGCTGGTTGATGCCTGCTTCATTGATATTGAGAAGGCATTTGATGAGGTGCCCCATGGGACTTTAATGAAGAAAGTGGATGAGCTGATAGTGAACAAGTGGGTAGTTGAATGGTTTGGGGACTTCCTCAGAGTGCGAAGAAAGGGGGTGAATGTGAGGGTGGCAATATCGGAGGAAGGAGAGGTTACGTAAAAGGTGACACTGGGAAGCATGCTGGGCCTTTTTTTATACTGTTATGGTAAATTACATGGGTTCTGCGATTAGGGGAAAAATATGGTTGTTTGTTGATGATGCTGTATTGTATGCAGATATGGGAGGTGGTGAAAACTTGCAGGCAAACATTGACAGGATATGGTTGTGGGCCATGGAGAATAAAATGAAAATGAATGTAAGAAACATTAAGGTAGTGAGGTTTACAAGTAAGACCGCGATAGCAGGGACTTGTACGGATGGAAGGAGCAAGCGATAGAAGAAGCAGCAGAATATAAGTATCTAGGGATTGTATTGCAGGGATATCTCAGATGGAAAATACAGGTAGAGAGGGTGGTTGCTAAGGGAAGAAGGGCTATGGGTATGTTGGGAAATGTTCTGAAGGGCATCAGCAGTGAGGTGAAGGAGAAAGCATATAGAGCAATGATACAGCTTATGTTAGAATATGCGACAGCAGCATGGGATCCGTACATGAAGTTGAAGTTGCGAGAGTTTGAGAAGGTGCAAAGAAGTGCAGCAAGATGGGTGAATGGTAGGTGGAGAAGTCAGGGCCAGGATGGTGAGGACGAAGGGAACTAAAGGCCATCAGTGATGATGAAAGAAATGGGGTGGAGCTCATTTAAGAACAGAAGGAAAGTTGAAAGGCTGGTCAGGATGTACAAGGTGTTGAATGGGGGGGAGGGTGGCGAAGTTTACCGTGTCTGATAAGTAAGGGGGTGTTTAGAGGGAGAGGAAACAAGAGTGAGAAGCTTCGGTGGGTGGGGACGAAAATGGTGCGGGTTAGGCAGTCTGCTTGTGAGGGAGTGGAATGTGTTGCTGGTGGAATTTGTATCTGTGAGGGGGGTTGTAAAGCTCAGGAGGGGCCTGGAAGTGGAGTTTGATCGGGTAAGGGAGATATGAGAGATCTCGTCACCAGATGGTAGTCCAATTGTTGGTTATTATTATTATTATTTGTAACTAGTCCTAAATGATAAAATGCAGTGTTGTCCATGTGATGTTGGTAGTTCTGTTGATCTAATTTAGGTCAGTAGGTACATGTGCAAAGGAGGAATAAGCGGTCTACCTCATATTTGTCTATGCTCTACTATTTGGCTCTTCTTACAACCTTCTGCGATGATGGCCCCAATAGACGGTTGTTGGTGATGGTTGTTTTTGGTTTGTGTAAATTGTTTCTAGTTTCTGCCAACAGATAGCAGTAAATCTAAACGAAATGTGAACCAATATGCAACATGCAAATTTCGCAAATATAGTTGAAAATGATTCAAACACATTTGTACATGCACATGAAAATTAAAATGTGCAATTTGTTGCATAAAAATAGGTTTTGACAAAGTTGTTTTAGTGTAAAATTAGAAACTTTCGCGGCCACTGTCACGTGAAGGCAGAACACTCTCTCATTGTATTGACGTCACTTGTCACATGCTGGTGGCCCGCCCAGCACATTCCTAATATTTAGCACTAAAATGGAAGGCAATTTTGTGAAAATGCTGTCGGACATATTGCCATGAGTAGAAGCCGATATGGTTCTTGATTAAGTCAACTCCCATTGTTGTGTGGAACCTTAAATAAGTGGTGTAAAATCACAAAGGTAAGAATGTGTCTCATTTCTCACAGTTGTGATATTCAAAACAACAGTAGACCTACATCCCATGTTAAAACTTATTTGTTTTTAAGTTCTGTTTAGGTACGTATTATTTTATCTGTATTTATGTTTACGATTGCTGATATTCAAGGTCGGAAATTGAAATATGGAATAGTTATTACATTCACAAGAATAACAAAATTGTAAGATTGAGACTGCAGGGAGCGTACTGTTAAGTCACGTGTCGTGCTTGATGCCTGTGATAAATTAACTACAATATTCATAAATAAATCGTAATGTTGAGAAATTAGGTAACAAATATTTCCGGATTCTAAACCACGTTTCAGTATTATAATACACTTTTTTTCCTTCAGAAATGATAGGTAACAAGAAGTATGGTCACAGCAGGCCCCAAGTTAGCACGCTAGTCACTATCCGACACCACTCGACTCCTCAAGCAGCCACCTCTTGGTAGCGGGCAATATGCCGTACTACCCGCCAGCAAACCTGTATTTCTTCATCCCACCTCAATTCCAAACACTGTATTTGAATCCTCAAATATAGTGTTCAGAAACAAAACAATTTAAAAAATTATTTCCTTATATTATTTTTTTTTATGTTTTGTGTACCTAACATAACCTTCATCATTCTGACGTCAAAAAAGCTGTGTCTAAACTTTTATGTGGACCACTCCATCGTGGTCTGGTATTGGGCATATCATCATGTTATCGGCCAACAGTCGCAACATACATATTTAATTAAGTGAAGAGTAGCAAGGCTAGGGTATTTGAAGTGCTATATAAAATTATCCGAGTGCAATTGTGTGTCTAATCAAGGGAATTAGTGACAATGGAAATAATTAGTCTTCTATACCTGACCATTTCAGTTGCAGACTGTCCCAAAACGCCACAGACCTAAGTTTCCCACATGCTCTGCAAAGCACCACATAATCATGTTTGTATATAAATAACTGCTTAATTAAGAACTCTTTCTGTCTACAAGATTAAGAAAACTCGCTCAGAACATTTCAGTGTATTATGTGTATGTGTGTCAAGTTCTATGTTAATGGACACAGTAAAAAAAATTACCTCGTGGACTTGGGCGAGTTCTCACCCATGCTGCCGCTGACGCGCGCCATCTCCTGCAGTCTGATTCCACATGTCTTAGGTGCTGGGGACTTTCATACTTTGATCAGGACACTTAACTGCAATATCTTTACTTCACTACTGCAACCTTTTATTTAGTTAACAGAGTCTTCCCCCTGTTCGCAGCACCCCTCTGTCAGCTGATTTGATCGACCCCAGAGTTTTAATTACTCTTGTAAGTTTTCGCGCCATTTTTTGGCCCTTTTGTACAGTAACGGCTACTAGCAGGCCTTGTGAGTCAGGTCCGCTTTAATTTGAATTTTCTACATTTCAATGACTTCAATTTAATTTACTTAATTAACCGAATCTTGTGAGTTTTAATTGTGTTGTATTTTGGGTCCTGGCCCTATACAGGACGTCATTGATGCCTCAAGGAGGCATCCTTCATTTATAGGGAAAAAGGTAATACTAAGGTGTGCTGGATAGTCTGAATACCATGGGTATATATTACGTTTTCCTGTAAATTTACAGAGTATATGTCAGGGGATACAGCCACATGGTCGTTAGCCCACGATCCTGAGAACTGTGTTTTCGTGCTCACCTTGTGAGCTGGCCCCCATTATATTCTAAATATGTATATTGTGTAATGTTCTGACTTTTTATTAATATAGTTGCCAGTCGATATCTGTATCACTATCCCCGACCCCTTAGGTAACGTTAAATGGCTTGCCCAACTTGGTGTGGCAAAAATAATGCGTAACAAACACGTGATTGCAAACCCGGGGAAGAAAGGACAGTCGGACTTAAAATTCTCCTATGTGCTGCTTGACCAGGAATAACGCGGCCCAAGCTGCCATTTTGTAACATATGCCAGGACCGCGCAGGACATTAGACACTGAAATCACAGCTGACAGCTCATCAAGTACGCACGATTACGGTCGACCACGATGCGGTAAACAGCCGGACCAGGTGATACGCTCCAAATGCATAAGGAGCCAGCGAACGGTAAATACTGCTGACTTCTAGGAAGCGGTTCCGCGATGACAACTAAAGACCGTGCTATTGCGTCACGTGACATACAAAATACTGTTGAGAAATGGAGTACAATCCAACTGTTCCACTCACCCGTTGAAAGTGTGATCATTGCGGAAAACCCAGAACACTCGATCCCTTCGACTAATATAACATTTGCGCAGGGATATGCAGGTGCCCACCGACTGAATATGATGCATAATTCCTGCCTCCACTCGCTTCCACAGCGCTCGCCTACCGCTGCGCGCGATCTAGGTGTGCGGTAGTTGGCACAGACTCCTTGCGCTGTGCTACATGCCAACACATAATACATATAAGTTGCTTACACCACACAGAATGTATTACCTGTGAAACCATCAGTTCCAGTGCTTGCAATGCATGGAACAGTAGACAACAAGCCAGCCAGAACACCCAGACAATGAGATTAAGCCAGCAACCAGTGAGTACCCAAACAACAACCAGGGTTCAATGCATCGGGCAGTATATTGTGTGAACTCCGAAAAGATGTGCATATATTGCAAAGAGTGCAGTACGAGTTTTCACCCCACATGTGTGTCTGCAGGGGAATGGCAGGTGGTCCACTAGGGAACATTCAAGTGTAAACAGTGTCAACAAAAGTACACAGTCCAACACAGATTACATAACCAATAAACTCAGCGAACCGAACTCGTGCCACCCATGCCCGCCTGGCAGGGAATGAAAGGAGCCGGCGGGACACAGTTTGAAACACCAGGGCCAATAGCTCCTGAGTACGGGACAAGCCTAACCAGGTGGAATAACGTGACACCCGTCAAAATTCAGACACTCCCAAACTTTCCCGGCCAGAAAGCTGAGGGCACACGAGCGTTCCTCAAAGGGTGCACTACCAGATTACAATGGTACGGGGTTAGCGAGGAAGAGTGATTGAGTGTTATCAGGAACCAACTACTAGGTGAAGCGAAAGCATGGTGGTGGTCCGCCAGAGAATACGACATGTTCTGGGGACACTTCGTCTTCAAATTTATGGCCAGATATGACAACACATATACCACGTTATAACTACAGATTGCCCTGAGTACTGAGGAACAAGGCGCCTCCAAAGACCTGGAGATATGCATAAGATGAATGATAATTCTAGCCGTCAGACATTATCCACATCTCCCGGAGGAAGACGTGCTTGAAACGATTGTGGAAATGGTGAGACACTAAAACTAACTGGCCTTACAGCCCATGGTGTTCAAGGGAACAGAACACTTTCTAAGAACAGCTATGGGTGTAGCACGAGACACGGATAAGCAGAGGGTGGCAAATTTTAATACGCATAGTAAAGGCGGATGTGCAGATACGCGGACCAATACCGTGGACGCCCGGACATACGAAGGGAAGAGTGGCATAAGGGACAATCCCAAAATCTGGGACATCAATAGAGGGATGGGCCCACCATATCTGACTCGCTGTCGCGTATGTGTAAGGACGATTATACCACTGGCAAAAAATGAGCCCAATCTCGGCGATTGACGACAGGGAAACAACAAAGCAGAGTAGCTTCAAATAAAAATCAAATGCAAAATAACCTAGGCCTAGCTGATCAGAATACCCATGTGCTTTGATGAGTGGAATATTGTCATCTTAATCGATAGGGCAACGTCGCATGACTTTGTGCAGGCGGAGTAAATAGGCCAACAGCTTATCACCTGAGACAAACAAATCGTACAATTGACCACATTGAATGGGACCAGCGAATGTTTGGGTGAGGTTCAAGTGGACCAAGTGGACTGTGTCTGTTCTATGGACATCATCGCCCTCGTATCCGACGAGAAACGAGAGGACCTGAGTCTAGGGGTTCCATGTCTTAGACAACACAAAGCCATTATTGAAATCGCCCTGGATTGCATTCACTTCGGTTTTACCGATCAGCGAACATTGTACAACCTAGGGCATTGCTGATAAAATAGTGAACAATCTATACAACTAGACACGTTGGACCATGGCGTACCCGAGGAATATAGGGGCGCAATCCAACGAGTCCTGACCAAAGAATGGGACATATTTTCCATGGCAGACCCGCTTAAAAGAACGAGCGTGGCAGAACTCGCATTACCACTCGCTAAAGTTGAAACCCTCTTGTTTGCCCCTGTATTTATGATTCTTATCACCTAAGGATCATTAATCAACAAATCGAGGAAATTATTAGGGATGGGGTAATAGAACCCTCGGAAAGGAATTACAACTCAGCTTTCTCTCGGGTCCCCAAGAAAGATGGGAGCTGGAGATTTCTGTGGACTTCAACCCGCCCAACCAAGTGACCGAGAGTGCAACCCCGCCCTTAATCAGTGTGAACTCTGCACTAAACATATTAGAGGATGGCAAGATTTGGCTTCCCTTGACATGAGAAGCGGCTATACAACCCGAAGACCGTCACAAGACCGCATTCACAGCCCCCAACGGCCGCCGATTTAATTTTCCTCCATGCACTTTGAACTGAAATATGTCTCCTCCACCTTTCAGAGAATGATGGTTCGCGTCTTGGATGGACTGTTAGGGGTGTGTATGATCTCATACCCAGACGACGTAGTGATCAACTATCTCTTGTCTTGGAGCGACTGGCTATCAATGGGTTAGCGTGTGGAAACGGATAAAGTCATAAAGGAAAAACATGTCTTCAATACCTTGGCCACATGGTCGACGCCGAGTGTATCCAGCCCAACCACGAACAATTGAGGCTAATTCAAGACTACCATTCACCCAATTTACGGAAATGCCTGCGAAAACTTTGCGGTTATATAAACTGGTTAAGGAGCTACATACAAGATTTTGCCACAATAACAGCCCCACTTACCGCCCTGTTGTCAACACAATGGCATTTGCAATAGAAATACGACACCCAAAATGTGATTGAAGAAATCATACACATATTCCAACAGTGCTACAAACTGTCGTGTTTAGACCCCCAGAGACACTTATTTCTGCAACCAGATGCCAGTTAATACGGGCCTGGCGCTGTTCTATTTCAATACTATTGTGATGGGGAACGCAGAGCCATAGAGTACAGTAGCACAAAGTTTGCCCCGTGCGAACGCAACTGCGATGTGAAAGAAATAGAATGCAATAAAAAACTACTGCCAACACCTAGAGTACGAACGATTTACATTGAGGTACAACAATCGGTTTTTAATGTTGCTGCATAACATGCGCACTGTCCGCAGCAAACTCATGCATTGGCCTATGTTATTACAGGCCTATGATTTCGTGGTGGAAAACATTCTGAGCGAAGGAAACCAACTAGAAGACACCCTTTCCCGTGCAACCTGTACAACCGAAATAGCACGTGACGAAGACGAGTGGGAAGTCCTACTCCCACCAGACAGTTCGCCGGTTGTTCGGCTACAGCATGTCACTGTAGGCACAAGTAATGCCACCCGAGACCTAACAAGTGATGCATAATACGAACTAGTACTCGCTGCACAACAGCTGTCCATAGTGTGCCAGAGAACAGCTGGCAAACTGGTGCATGGTCGATAACCGCCTGGAGACCCTGCCATAGGGGAAGAGGGGAACTGGCAAACGTACGGGCCGGAGGAGGGACAAATGTTTCTCCTGGAACACTCTCACACCAGCCACCTGGCGGGATACCCGCAGGCTGTGCAAACAAAGTGGAACATAGTAGCCCACTATTTCTGCCCAGGGCTCACACGACAAGTGCGGGAATTTGTAGGTGGCTGCTAAACATGTACCAACCTCAAAATTTTTTGCGCTGATGGCATTACTCAACCGCTCATACCAGAGAAACCCTTTGTGACCATCGCCTAGGACCTGATGGGACCATATCCCCGTGCCCCAAAAAGGATGATACTTTTATTGGTGGTAATGGATTTATCCACCAGGTGTTGTAGGATTTATCCCCTCATGAGTTCACGCCTCATAATCGTAGCTCAAAAACTTAGCCGAAGCATTGCGGAATTATTGCTTCGCCCGCTGTGGGTACTCAAAGGTAATCATCTCCGATAATGGACTGCAGTTCAGGGGAAAGCGATAGTGGAAACTCTGCACCAAGTGGTGGGCAGTACACCACACAATGGTGGTGTACCACCCCCATGCGAATCCCACAACATGAAGGAATCAAGAGTTCAAGGCACAGGTCTGGCTTCGGGTGGGGGAAGCCCGCACTATCTGGGTCACCCATGTCCCAGAGATTATGTTCTGCCTGAGAAAACGACAGAACGAAGCCACTGGCAACTCGCCAGCAGAATTACTATACGGACACGGTACGGTAAGATCCGGGGAATATGCGTTCCCCACAACCTACGACGAACTCAGGACCCTCAGAAACAGAGACACGAGAAGGGCACAGTTGGCAGAGGTTCGAACAGGCCAGGGAACGACAGGAACGGCACGCCTATCAGTGGTTGCCAGAAACCAGACGGCTCCTGAAAGAGCTGCAAATTGCACAACATTTCTATGAAAAAGAAAACCAGCAGTCGGCCACCCATGCCCAATTATGCGCAGAGTTCGCCCCATGCTGGAGTAAACCCCACAGTGGTACGGAGGTTGGGGAAGACTGACTAAATCATCCAGATGGATGTGCGAAGGCAAGTTAAGTTCTACCATGATAACCTAAGTATCCCGCCAGAGGTGCCGAAATCTGGCACCGCAGCACCCCAAGGTAACACCAGTCAGAGGCAACCCACCGAAGTAGTCCCTGCCTATACAGGATGGCAATCACCGGCATGAAGCATTTACGGACTACCAGGTCCACCAACACAGACTGCCTCAAGGACAACTGGGTTGTTAGCTGCCATGGTGATACCACGAGCCATGAGGATGTCTGACTCGACCGAGAACACCCGGAATGGCGACCGACCTTCAGACGGCGCAGCGCCCAACGCCGCGACATCGGAGGCCCACCGGGTCACACCCGCACCCCAAGGTGCCCTTTTCCAGACTGGCAGGTCAGGCGACTCATCGGTGGCCAGGTCCAGTTCCGGGTCGGGCATCTCCTCGATGGGTTGGCCATAACTCTCTCAACGGAATCCACGACAGCCATAGATGTACCACAGCAACAGTAGTAGCACTGGCAGCGTCTCGATGGTGCCAGGGCCCCCAACCTGCTGAGCAGGTGTAAAACCACTCTACTGACTCTGCGGAACCTGTAAGATCTCACCTGCAAGGGTAAGTTGAATCAGCACCAGTTGGCATGCAACCCTGCAGCAGGGCGATCTAGCTCTGTACTGCTCCACTCGAAAATACGCCTGCTTTCGCGGCCAAGGCGCCGCTCAATCACCTACTGCACCACGCGGCTTTGAGCAACCCCTGCCTGCCGTGACAGTGGCCTCCTGGAGGGGAGGGAATTTGATGTGGACCCCTCCTTTGTGGTCTGGCACGGCCAATGGCATATACGTGCATATTTAATATGGCGAAGAGTAGCAATGCTAGGGTATATGAAGTGCTATATATAATTTTCCGAGTGCAATTGTGTGTTTAATCAAGCCAATTAGTGACGTGGGAAATAATTGGTCTTCTTTTTAATCTGACTGTTCCGGTCGCATAGTGCCCCAAAACTTAACAGACCTAAATTTCCCACATGCTCTGCAATGCACCAGATCATCATGTTGAATAATTAAGAACTCTTAACTGTCTACGGGATTAAGGAAACTCACTCAGAACGTTTCAGTCATTTATGTGTTTATGTTTCAAGTTCTATTTTAATGAGGTCAGATAAGAAAATTACCTCGCAGAGTGCTGCGAGTTCTCGGTCACGTCGCCGCTGGCCTGCACCATCTCCGGCAGTCTGGTTCCACGCATCTTATGTGTTGCACGTGCATCGCGAGACATGGGAGACTTTCTTAATTTCTTCGGAACACTGAACTGCAATTGCTTTACTTAATTACTGGAACCTTTTATTTAGTTAACCGAGTCTTCCCCGTGTTCGCAGCACCCCTCTGTCAGCTGATTGGATTGACTCCAAAGGTTTAATAACTCTTGTAAATTTTCGCGCCATTCTTTTCCCTTTTGTACAGTAACGGACACTGGCAGGCCTTGAGAGTCAGGTCCACTTTAATTTATATTTCCTACATGTAACTGTATTCAATATAAATGACTTAATTAACCGAAACTTGTGAGTTCTCATTGTGTTGTATTTTGGGTCCTGGCCCTATCCAGGAAGATATCGACACCTCAAGGAGACATCCTTCAGTTGTAAGATAAAAGGTAATACAAAGGCGTGCTGGATAGTCTGAATACCATGGGTATATATAACGTTTACCTGTAAATTTATAGCGTATATGTCAGGGGATACAGCCACATGGTCGTTAGCCCACGATCCTGAGAACTGTGTTTTCGTGCTCACCATGTGAGCTGGCGCCCATTATTTTCTAAATAGGTATATTGTGTAATGTTCAGACTTTTTCTTAACATAGTTGCCAGACGACGTCCGTATCACTATTGCCGGCCGCTCAGGTAACATTAACTTTAATTTTGTAATGTAACAACTGTACATAAGCTGAAAATATAGTTTTGAAAGATTTAAAAACACTTAATACCTGTGTTGAGATTAAATATAGCGGAAAAAAATCTAATTAAGGCTTAAGAATTGGTTTCATTCCTCAAAAAAAGGTTTTATTTCTGTTTATTTAAGGGGAAAGGTCATAAAAATAACTTAGATTACTTGCGTAAACCACGTAGGCCTATTTAGTATCAATTTTGTGGACTCAGTCTTGTAATTTCTTTGTAACATCAATCTTAGTAACTTAGAAAAAGGGGGAAGTGCAGATACGTATGTAAGATCATCCTTAATAAACATTTCTAAAAACATGCATTTTGGTGTCTGGAAAGTAAAAATAAAGTTGCTATTTACCTTAAATTGTTAGGCTTATGTAATCTAACGAGCAACAAATCGAAATATTTTGAATTCATGAGAAATTGTTATGTTTGAAATATACGGTATAGTATAAACCGAATTTTTTGCAAGAGGGTCTCTGAGCCCACCCATATAATTGAATGTTTGATTTTCATGGACTAACATTGTGACATGTTATTATTCAGGCATGCAATGTGCATATACCTTAAACATTGTAACTGTGCTCTTGAAACGAATGTTACAAAATCTATTAAATTAATAAAACAAAACCTTTACCAAATTCCACCTGTTAGGCTTTTTTTTGGAATGTATAAAGTTAAAAAATTGAAAATCTACATTCCATGGCAAAATTTTTTGTAAACATATTTATATAGCCTTTATTATTATAAAATACATTAACTTGATTTTTTATGCACACGCCTACATCACATACAAAGGGGAAACATGAACACCTTAAATATAATTACGTACGTCAAAATGGTATTCACAAACAAAAATAACTGATCTTGGTGAAACATCTTTAATGTCTCGCCTAACTGCGTTAAACCAAACCACGTCTTTCTGTTTGTTTTCTTATTTGTAATTAACGAAAATTATATAAGGTGGTATGCGAGATGAGCTAGAACACTGCTGTACAATAAACTATTTAGCTGATATTGGTATACTTGACTTTTTATTTTCTCCTTCCATGACTTCAGACAATTTCTATTTAACCGAATACGCATCAGCGTTGAAGTAAATAAACGTGGTGGACAAGGATATATCTGACTTGTGACGTCACGAAATGAGCAGTTGCGACAGGCGCGTTTTGGCGGGTGTTTCAAAACGTAATACTTTCAATCAGTCATATTATTTTCAAATCTAATTTTCAAATCTAATTTTCAAATTGTGATACTTTGTAAATACATTTCTAATACATAAATTATTGAAAACCAAATGGCTGAAAAAAATATGCACGTTGCTATTGTTTTGATTGGCTATTTGCAGATTGACGAAAAGTGGCTGACGTCTGGTGGTGAGATTTTGTACTAGTTAAGACGGTTATACCTCACTCCATTCAACAAAATTTTGGTTGGAAATTCTGTACGGACGGGGTATTTCAATGAAAGTAAACATTCGTTGTGTTACTTAACCATTGATCAGTGATTTGGTGTAGGGTGTGATATATTCCAAATATTTCTCCCTGTCTTTAAATGAGAAGGAAAAATATTCGGGAAATGATGATTTGATTAATTTTACAAAACTTAATGCGGCAGTCAACATATATTGCCCGGTCTGTTAACAATCTCATGCAGTAGTATTGCGACTCGTACAGGTTCTAGGCCCACCTAAACTGTGTGAGCGGAGAAATTTAATGCTTATGTTTGTTTTGGATAGTGGGTTAACAGTCAGGACAGTAAAAATGTGAAATTATTGAGAAATAAGACATTTATTAACTTTGCCTTTTTTTTTTATTCCTTATGGTGGCTGGTGATTTTTCAGTATTTTATTTTGTCATTGAGACTCACTAGTGCGAATGTCCACTCTCTTATCATATTATGCATCATGATAGAAGAGTGGTCTCTGAAGATCAGAGGAATTGTTCCGTAAAACACGTAAAATTTATGAAAAAAAATATTACATAGGTCGCCTAAGCTTGGAACATTCAAGGATGCAAGTCTAGCTGCTTCCTTGGTGTGAGGATGTCGCTCTGTGCTCTCCCACATTCACTGTCGCTTCATTGAAGGTTGTCTTTAGCTGTACTTGCGCAGTGCTGCTGGACTGGGTGTGAGCTATCTCTTTATTCCAGCACAGCGTGAAGAAGTATATATTTTGTTAGAAGAGGACTGCAAGTTCGGCAACTCCAACTCCGGGTTATTTTTAGGACTCGGAAAACGGTAATATTGCATAGCCAGGGCCAATTTTACATAGTGGTTCAAGCGGCAGGCTTTTCCTAGCTGCGTTTCCGGTAGAGGGAAGCAGTGAGAGAGGCCAGTTTGAGGAGGACTATATTTTAACAGTTTAGCTAGGTCTTAGACTTTCATATTTAGTTTTTCTCTTTCCCATGACACCTTAGCGGGTGTTTCGAACGTCATGACGGACTCTCCGGAGCCCGTCTATGACATTCCGCTGGAAGAAAGCGCGAAGAAGCGCAAGGTCGCTGTCACGCCTGCCCCAGCAAACCCCTCCACCACAGCCCAGGCAATGGACGCTGATTCGCCGGCTGCTCCAACCAATCAGAATGCCTAGCCACCTCCACCATTTGCAAAGCCCCTTGACCTGCGCCCGATCACAGTGTATCACACTCAAGAGTGTGATTACACTACACCTGCAGGAGCCAACTGTAAATCGCATGGTCCTCCGGTGTGTGCAGAATTTGCCTAAGTCGCATGACGATTATAGGTCCGCCATCAGCATACTGGAGTCATTAAAGGTTGACTTCAATGTGCTCACCCCTCGCAATGAATTGCCACTGGAAGCGGCTATTAAAGGCTTGGAGAAATCCCTGCCAGTAGACTTCATCCGAGATGAGCTCGAGGCCCTCGGTTTCCACCCANGTTCTCCCTTCGTGACAGGCAGCCTCTGCACGTGTTTGTTGTAGAGCTGCCTAACACCGAGCACCCTCGTACCATTCACCAGATCCATGGCCTGCGTGGTCTGGTAGTTCGCGTTGAAGACTTCCAGCATCCTGAAGGGCCTGCACAGTGCTTGCCTGCCAGCCAGTGCCTGCCAGCACTTCGGACACTCGAGCAGAGTGTGCCTGGCCGCAGCTCGCAGCCGCCTCTACAGACAGGCACACCGCACTGTAGATTGCTCCTTGCCAGACAAGGACGTCAGGTCTCTTAGACGTTGTGTGGGTTGTGGAAGCAACTACGCAGCAAACTTCCGCTGGTGCACCGCCTATAAGATGGAGAAGTGGCGCTTCCTGCCTGCAGAGGAATGCAAAAAGCGCCAGCAGCTGTCACAGCTCCCTCCTCCCTCTCCTGGGATGCAGTATAGGGCTCCTCCCGCCCCCTGGGCAAAGCCAGCTCCTGATAACTGGAACACTGTTCAGAGTCGTGGACCCAGACACACTCAAGTGAAAAATTCCGTGCCCACCTATCCACAAGGCCTCCCTGCACCAACCTATAATCCTTATAGTGTGTTGGGGTACAATGAGCTGGAATTTCCAGCTAGCTATTGCCAACAATCCGCGCACTAGGTGCCAAGTGTATGTGCCTCCCACTCCAAACAAGGGAAAAGCGAGCCACCAAACTCGTTGCAAGGCAGGGAAATATTTTCAGCAGCAGACTGTCGCTCGCGAGCAACTACTAGCTGCCCAGCCCCCTCCCACGGCACCTGCTGTAGCTATGGTAACGCCCAATCAGGCATCGACCAATGAGAGGCCAGGTTCCGTCCCGGACCACGCCGGACCAGCCAGCTCGGTAACAAATCCCATCGCCCCTTCTGTCATTTCGAGACCACCTTTATTAAATTTAATATAGTCGTGCTTTTTGGCTCAAGGCAATGCAGCACTCATAGAGATGCTGGAGATCCTTACTCCTAGGTTCGCCCCCATGATGGTCCCCAAGCCCATTAATGTGTGTTATAGGTCAGAACGCCAGTCTGCCCTGTCATGGTTTAAGGTTATTAATAGTATTGCTTATTGGAAAGCCCGAGTCGTTCGCAATAATAAACACGAGCTGATAGATTTCATTTCTCGGCACCAGTTTTCTATTATTGCTATTAATGATACGCATTTGTACCCACAAATAGGATTTACAATTCCGGGACTAAAATGTTATCTTTCATATGAGGACCGGTATGGTGGCGGAGTTTTAATTTTAATACACCATACTATCGCATGCTCTCCCGCCATATTGCTTGAACTAGAGAAACTAGAAGCACTGGGAATTTAAGTAAGGATAGGAATTCAACAGGTTTCAATTTATTCTGTTTACTGCCCGCCAGAAAGCACTCTTTTCGCGCAGATTTAATAGAATTAATAAATTATTCACCTCTTTTACTCGCTGTGGGTGATTTAAATGCAAAAGATCCTGCTTGGGGCTGTCTCGCGCGTACAGCCAATAGGATTAGTTTATTTAGACATCAGGAACAACACAATTATTGTGGTAACGCGCCCAGCGAACTTACTTTTCAGCCAACAATTAATCAGAGGCCTGATGTATACTGTATATTGTGCTTAATTAATGCCTTCAGATGACTTTAGAATTAGAAGTACTCCACGAGTTGGCTTCGGACCATTATCCTGTCCGCATGTTGTTCAGAGATGTCGAAACTGACAACATGCCAATTCGTTAAGTTAAAGACTATAAGAACGTGAACCGGCCCGGCTTTAAGAAATACCTGGACGAGACAATAAATCTACCAGCTCCTGTCAGTACCCCTGAGGAATTAGACTCTGCTGTAATTAATTTCACAGAGATAATTCATACGGGAATTACTAATGTTGTCCCGGAAAAAAACCCAGCGGACTCGCGCAGATACACTGCCTGAGCATCTCAGGGAGTTGATCTCGTGAAAAAATAAGCTTTGCAGGCGCTATTCCCGCTTTCGTACTGGGCTAGTTAAAGCCCAGATTAACTAGCTTTGGCAGCGAATTGACACTTATATTATAAGCTGGCAAATTGAAATATGGAATGGTTAATTATCTCACTAATGCCCCTCAATAGTCTGTGGCACATGACAAAGGCGTTTACAAAGAGACGCGACCCCATCTCGCCTCTTCAAGGCACTGCAGACACGGCCTACACGCCCTAGCAAAAAGCTGAGGCTGTGGCCGCACAATTAGAATTTGCTTTCCAGCCCAATGCTGATCCCTCTNTGGCTCACATTTATAGGGACCTCCGAGTGCGTTTGCAGCAGCCTTCAGCTGCTGAGCCTGAACCCACGCATGCCGACGAGGTAAATTAGAATTATTAAACGAATGAAGCCACGTAAAGCACCCGGATTCGACTCAAGCAACTGCCAGACAGTATACTTGATGCCATAGCCGAGTGCATTAATGTGATTTTTAATCTCGAACACTTCCATACATCTTGGAAATGTGCCTGAGTTATTGTATTTCCCAAACCGGGTAAAGACCCGAAACAATTGCAGAACTACTATCCTATTAGTCTGCTGTTCGCTCTCTAAGATTCACGAGCTTGTTTTATTGTGGCTCCTTGAAAATCACATTCGCGAAGCTAATATTTTTCCTAATGAGCAGTTTGGCTTTAGGAAAGCCCATTTTACTGTACATCAGCTCGTAAGGTTATCCGAGCACATAACTAATACTTTTAACTGGCGTCATTACACCGTCGCTGTATTCTTAGATGTCGAAAAGGCATTTGACAGGATTTTCCATGCAGGGTTACTGTATAAATCGTATGAGAACAACTTCCCCGATTGCTACATTAAATTATTAGCTTCATATTTAGACAGGCACTAGTTTACAGTATCAATTGATGAAGCGCCCTAAGAAAAGATAATAATTACGGCTGGTGACCCCAGGGTAGCATGCTAGGTACAGTATTATATTATATTTATACCCACTTTTCCGCACCCCCCTAAATGGCATATTAATTTAGGAATTTATGCAGATGAGATAGTAATTTACATGTGAGCTCGCAAAGCTGAAGTTGCCTTTCAGCGTGCCCAGGTACAGCTCAATGAACTTGAGAATTATTTCCGCCTGTGGCGATTTAAAGTAAATGTAGGAAGATGCGAGGCTGTAGTTTTCACTCGTCGGAATATTCCTCCCAATCTGCCACATGTTACTGTATTCCATTTAAAGATGTGGTTAAATACCTCGGCCTTATTATGGATGAAAGGCTGGCATGGAGCCGCCATGGGGAAGTTAAGAGAAATCTAGCTTATGCACGTATGTCAGCCTTATATCCTCTTTTAGTTCGTGGCTCTGGTTTGTCACAGAAAAATGGGATACGATTATATCAGACATTGAGTCGCCCCATTATCACTTATGTAGCGTCCGCCTAGGCCTACTTTGCACAAACTCACTTACATTAATGCAGGTGGTGCAAAATAAATGCCTACGATTGGCCACCACTGCACCCAGATATACCCCTATTAGGTGCTTGCACGCCGAATTACAACAACAAATGCTGGATGAAGTAATTCGCAAGCAAACTGAATTTTTTTGTAAATAAAGCGAGGAACACACAAATTCTCTCATAACTGCCCTTGGGGACTATGACTTGTATTTAACTCAGAGCAATAAGTGGTCAAAATAGCTTCTATCGCACAGGCCCCCTTAGCCCTGCTTATAACACACTGCCAGGCCAATAATGTTAGCATCTGCGCAGCCTCTTAGGTTATATATGTATATTATCTACAGACTCCTCGTGGACTTAGCTTAGGTAATAACTTAATTCGATTATGTTTAATCATTCCCTTCCTTTCAGGCGTATTTTCCATCTTTTCGTGGATTCGAATAAAGTCGGTTTGTGTAGGCTATGCTGACACTCACTGACACCTAATTCAATTTATTTTAAGTTTTCTTGGTCCACTGGTGATTAGGTTTTGGGAGGAAGGGAGCCACCCAATTCTACTGCTCCAACCACCAGAGTGATGTGAAAACATTACTCTGGTTATAGTCAGCACCACTCATCAAAATATGACCTTCCCCCTTCTCTACTAGTATTTTTCCTCTACCCACTAATAAAGAGCATGGTTCCCACCCATTTGTATCCTGTAGCATTTTCTGATACATCTGATATTGCAGGAAACTACTTTTAGTTATTTCCTATCGAAAGGGTTTTTACGGTGACTATGCCAGTTTTTACCTTTCTCTTCTAAGTATAGTAGTTTAGCTATAAGTACACTTAGAAAATTTTTCATGGCCAAAATCTGGCCATTGCAGCCCAATCCCTCTTTGCCGCAATGCATGTCAACTTGCATGATTTTCCTTTCCTTGTAGGCGTATGGGGCTTAGCGCTGAGACGCACTAAAATTCGGTCCCTACCGCGGGCTCACGTAACACTTAGTTTTAGAGTAAGTTATAAAAAAAATCAAGAATACATAACCTTACTTCCCAGCAAGTGAATCACAGGGGGTGTGTGACAGCTATCGTGGGTCAGGACAAGTACAATGACTAACAGTTATAATTAAATCTGGACGGATAACCACAGCAAATGCAAGCAGAACTAACCAAACTTAATCTAACTTCAGTGTAGGAGAATCACAGGAGATGTGTGCACTGACTCACAATTATACGTCTGAACAAAATATAATCCGGTGCCATTTGACCCGATGTAACACGGTCAATTGTTTTGCATTTAGAGCTTCTCATTTTTGCATTTGTAAATTAGTGTAATTCCTTAAAATTTCCATGTTTTCCCTGGTGCCTTTAAATTCCCTGACTTTTCCATGTTTTTTCTGTTAACATCCACAATATTTATTTGCTGTTTAATAACAACTCCAAATTAAAACCTACATTTGCTGTGTTGTAACAAAACCTTTTATCAAAATAAAATAAGTAAAAATTTACTGTAAATACAATTAGCTATTACTGTACTTAGCAAACATAAAAATAAATTGTAAATAAGCTAAAGAAAAGTTTCTATTTTCACTAAATCTTGCAATTTTCTGCAGAAATTTTAGTTGAAATCAGTCTGCTATATCAATATCCATCTGTACAGTATATGTCGACGCTTTTAGATTGGTATATTCAGATCCATATATAAAATGTATTAAAATTTACAGAATTTGGAATATTTTTTAAGAACACAATAAATAGGCTATATGGTCCCTATAATATCTGCCATTATGCTAAAATTCACAAGTGATAATGCATATCCAAATTTCTGAGCTTTGAATTCAGTGGACTGTAAATTTCTGGTTTACGCACCAAATCAAATCAAGGCCTGGTTTGCAAATTAAACTTTCAACTAATGCCTAAATGATACATAAATGCTTTGTTTACTCTAAACCTTAACTGCTGAGGTTCCATAATTAATATTTGTACAATGTGCTTACGTGTATATATTTACGCTCACCTTGCAAGACTGCATCATTAACCAGCAGCGGCATAATGGTCAGGAGACTGCCCAGGGTGACAGCTTGTAAGAGTGCACCAAACACAGGTCAACGTTTTTTGAAATTCTTTTAAATGAACCGATTCAAAGGTAAGAAGTTTTTATTTGGAAACGTTGGATTTATGGAATACAGAGATGGATAACAAACATAATTTTAATCGTTTAGTGCACAAGCATTTTACTTTGGTAATGAAATTCATAGTTTTCCTTTACCTCGTCAAACACATCCTCTATCAGCCTAGACTTTTAGACACTGCAAACATCAGTTCACTATTAGTCACGCTTGTTGCGTTTAGTTGCAAACATGAGTTTATTAAGAGTGTGTGGTGTTCTGAAATGTAAAATTTGGTATACTAATTACTTATTTTTAATGTCGTATTTGAAGCAGCCTTCTGGTATGAGTTTATCTAATTAATTACGTAATTAATAATTTTGTTTATTTAATAATTAGTTAAAATTACTAAGTTATTGGTTGGAAAAATTAGACTCATAATAAAAACAATTTGTAAGGAAATTGCGTGTGTGATGTTACAATATTAGCTCCTGTTTGGGTTAAAAAAAATTAATTCTCGCAAAAGTTGTGGAGATGGGAGATCAAGGCTTAGGGTGCAGTTCAGAGGTTCACCAAACTCGGTCCACGAATAGTACCTAAAAGGACCTTCCCATTTTAAAGGAATTCTGACTACTCCGGACACTTGCTTTCAAAATGGCGGCAATTTTATTTTAAGGCGATATGTTATATCTTGGGAACTATTCAATCGATTTAAACCCAATTTTGTATGTCGACAGTGCGTAATGTATGCATTGATTTCAGAGATTGATAGTGCTGTTATTGAGCCAATTTGGAAGATAGTACCACATGAAAAATAATGANTAAAAAATAATGCTCTTATGTTTAAACTCAGATATCACTGAAAAGTTATAGCAAAATTTGGCACGTAATTAATGCTATGGGAGGCCATTGAAATGTATGCAATTTTCATTTATTAGGTTACTTATACTCCAAATGGTGGCCATTCAAATATTTTAGGTTCATTTGGTATGTCTACGAAACTATTTAGGCAATTTCGACAACATTTTGTATGCTAAAATAAATTATTTTAATCTTATTATATGCCTACACGTAACCACTTTTTTCCTCCATTTGGTAAAATATCGCCACATGACAAAGAAGTTCTTGTCGTATAAAGGGGAAAAAAATACCATTTCCTACTGTAACACATTTCAACTGAATAGAAACGAATGAAGAAATACTATTATTAGGGATTGCACCATTTATTTTTATTTTGGGCACTGGGAAATTGTTATTGAAATAGCTTCTAAAATTTTGGTTACGCCCACGACTGTGTGTTATGGAATTAAAGTTTAAAACAATCCTCTTATTATCATTGAAATATGTTATATAATTAATCACACCATCAAAAAAATATAAAATGTTAAGAATACTATTTTTACCAAATGGGGCATACAGTGTTATGCGTATCTCACGAAATATTCCTTTTAATACAAATAAATACAAAACTCATTAATATATTTATAATTGTTCTGGTTTTATTTCTTTTAAACACTGGACTCGGGTAAAAATTACGACACTAAAGAGCACACGAATATATGCAATATAATCTGGTTGCAATAATTTTAAGATGCATACTCTGCTGTCTTCCTTATGACCAAAATCTAATGTCAACAAGTTCCTGTAGTAACAAACGACATTCATCGTATTTGCGTCTTTTAACTTTCAACATAAGGCGAGCCATATAGTTCACTCCTCTTCAGCCACTTACAAAATAATGACATTCAGACACAAAGAACTAGAAAGAAGACTGTACTCACAGTTCCAGCTGCGTAGAGTCAAATTTACTGGACACTCAGCCTCTTGATAAAACGTGGCACTAGTACGTTGCGTCGTCACCAACACTTCTTCAATACGGTGAAAAAGCGCTCAATAGTCGCGACCCGGAAAGTACATATACCAACTTTAACATGAGCGTGGTACCCATCGTTATCAGGTGAAACTCTAAAACCGTCCTGGTATTTCAAATTTTTTAAGAATATATTCATAATCATTAACAACAACATTCATCGTTTACCAGCAATCGCCGAATACGCAAATAAAAGCGAAAAGCCTTTACATTTTCGCATTCGGTTAAAATCACAAAAAAGGTTCCGCAACATCGTTCGTAAGGCTTCGTTCCAGCTGTCAATTTCGGGAACATCCCGTCTAAACATAGACGGTACAAATCACCACCGGCAGCACACAATGTCCGTCTTAAACAGCTAACGTCACCGCCGCTTTTCATCACTTCCGAAACTCAGAGCAGAGGTAGTTCAGGCCCTTAACCACTTAACGGTTTTGTCATACAGAGTGTTAAGAAAAGACTAGCCCCTTCCCCACCCTCTGCACCATACATATTCGTAGTTGCGGAAGTTTCCCACCGCATCTACATTAAGGAGCCCGCCTAGTTACCCCAGCAAGCCCGGTACAAACAGCTGACGAGCATCTCACAGTGCAGCTCTCCTACGATGCACTGGTAGTTACTGCGCGTGCGCGCGAGCTACAGGCCTCTGTAAGAGCACACAGCCACTTATTTATATATATATATGTATATATATATACAAATACAGAGAGTTTCTAATTCTAGTTTCTTATATTACAAAATACTCGTACGGAAAATTACAAAATAACAATATCCAAGTGACGCCTGTAACCGTCACACTGCCTAATTTGGCAGACAAGAAGTAGTGTAGCAGATTATGTAAACTAGCGTGTTTTAAGTAGGTCAGGCATTAATTTTAAAAATAGCGACTGTAGAGCCAATTTATCTTGGTATACTAAATCATTGAAACCAACAAATTAATTCCAACTAAACAGTTGATGCGCCTGTCCATGGGGTACATTCAGGCCCCAATGTATGTCCCTAGTGTTGAATCACGTGTTAGGACAGTACTTGTGTGAGTTAGTGTTTACGTTCATTGATGACGTGTGCGTGTACAGTGACACGCTGGAGAAACTCCTTAAACATTTGCGGACAGTGTTAGACGTGTTAAGGAAGGCTGGTCTGACGGTAAACCAAGAAAGAGTTAGTAGGGGTCAACAACATGTGCAAAATGTAGGGTTTATTATTTCGGAGGATAATTTACGCACATATCGTGAAAAAATTAAATCTGTATTTAATTTTCCTCAACCAAAAATTTCAAGATGTGTTAAACAATTTTTCGGAATAATTTCTTTTTAAAGTAAAGTTTTTAAAATTTTTTGATCTTACAAATAACATTACACAAGTTGAAAAGAGATAATAAATACGGTCATTTTGTGCCGATAACATACTCGAGTAAATTATTTACTCATGAAGAACGGAAATGTACTATAAATGAAAAAGAGTGTTTAAGTTATATACGGGCAATGGAAAAGTTTTCAGAATATTTATATCATGCTCCGTTTACTTTATTTACGGACAACCAGCTGGTTGTTGAACTCACAAAAGCCAGCTGGTAGATTGGCACGGTGGTAAGTGCGCCTAGCTCGCTTTAAATTTACCGTACAGCATATAAAGGGGATCGATAGTTCTGTAGCGGATGTGCTGTCACGCATGTATTGCGAAGACGAGTTTGAGGCAGTCTATTCAGTTGTTCTATTCAGTTTCCGCTGGTATAAATGTTTTGGAATTAAACACGTTACAAATGTTTCCCAGTGCTTTTACTGATACAAAAGGACACCATAATTCTAACACGGAATGTACACACATATTGTCTGAAATCAAAGACGGATGTTCTTTTTACTTAGTTTACAAAGAATCTCTAGGAAAATGGACAAAAAGAGGCAAATTCAAAGTTTTTGTACCTCAAAAAAATAAGGGCAATGGTTTTTGAAAAATTATCATGAATCCTTTTGTGGAGGGGCATGTACGACGGGATAAAACAATTATCAGTGTGTTAGAACTTTTACGTGGCCAGGAGTTCGCAACGATCAAAAACCAGAAGGGCAATATGCCAATACTGTGGCTTTTTATCCTTGGAAGCGCATTTATTAGGACGTGATAGGCCCGTTGACCCGGAGTATCTCTGGATATTTATATGTCCTTGTCGTCATAGAGTGTGTCAGGCAAATTTTCTTTATTTTTTCCAATACGTACAATAAAAGCAGGATAACTTTGTAAGGTAGTTATACAGAGAATATGTAGTGTTTTTGGCTCGTCCGTGTTTGTAGTAACCGACAATGTTACGTATTTTCTTTCTCAGGAATTCAGAGAGATAAATTTTATATGAGGACTTAATATGGCGAAGACTACTCCGTACCATCCTCAGGCAAATTTAGTAAAACGGGTAAATTGAAACATTAAAATTACCTTACGCAGTTTTTCAATGTTATACACCACAATACTGGGATGATGTGTTATATTTACTTTGTTTGTGTTTTAATAATAAAGTACATTGTGCTCATAAATATGCTCCATCCGAGGTATTTATGGGAAGACTTTTGATTCACCTGCTAATAAATGTGTTGTCACTCCATGGCAGTTGTTTAAAGAATATGAGTAATAAAAAATAGGAAAAAATAATGGCAGATGTGACACGTAACTTCATTACGTATCACCAAAAAAACAAACAAAAGAGTGATGTCTCATATAAAGATTTAAGCTTAAAGCAGGTGATTTAACTTTTGTTGAACCTCAACACCTCAATTCAAAACTATATATTTATTTTTGTGTTTGCTAGTTATGAAATGGCGCTGCCCATACCAAATTGTTAGGATTATTTCGCCTGTGACAGTATTGATTGTTGATCCACATTCTCCTATCAAATCGGAAAATGTTCACTGTTCCCGGTATAAAAAATATCACGTACCCAAAAAATTACTACTTGTCCTAAAAATCCCATAAGCTGTCTTGATATTTTGGATGTGAAAATTGTATCATCCAAAATATATTTTTTATGAATGTTTTAAAGAAATTACATATTCCCAGTGTTAAGAATTTTAATAATTATATTTGTATTAAAGAGTATTAATGATTTTTTTTGGTGTATACTCATTGTTGATGAAGTAAATTAAATTATTAACATATGGATATGTATGAAAAATTAAAACGAAAAGTTCAAACACCCAGTTGTAATATAAATAATACGCCTATATATTTAAAATCTATAATTTTTATTATTTTATTTTGTGTGCACAGTGTGTATTTATAAGCACTTGTAAGAAAGAAATTATATGAATTGATGTTGTACAATCCGTCGTTTTAAGTCCCTGGTGTATGTCTGCNCGGTTTAGTCTGCCGACGCCTCGGCATTTTCTGGTCACGTGAGCAACACCGCTGTGGTCGAGTATCACAGGAGGAGGGATGTGACGGCCTACGCACATCAAGAATGCGCCTAAGTTCACCTCGCCTTGGATTGTTGTATCTACTTGAGGGTCGTGGACAATGGCTTACCTTTGGCTCGATGGGACCCGCTCTACAGACCATCTCACTGCTGCTGCCGGCGTGAGTGCTGAATGGCAAATGGCGCTTTGGAGTGCTAGTGTGCTGTTTCTAAGCTTCGCTTGCTTCCCTTTCCCTCTTCTAAGAGTCTCCTAAATAACATGACGCCTACCAGGCAACACTACCATTGGGCGTTTCCGCTCAATTTACATCGGAAAATTTTCGAGAAGACGACGACAAAATTTTATGAAAGGCTTGTGTTCTCTCTGCTCTGGGAGACAGGCTAGGGGCTTTTTTAGGAAGGAATTGCTGTTCCTCTGTTTGAAATGGCGGGTAGGGGTGGTTTTTTGGACAGTAATATAAATATATGTATTTTTTTGTTTTTTTTATTTTTATAAAATCAATTAAATATATTGTCTTTGTATGGTGTTTAAAGTCATGGGATTTACTTAAATGGTTTCAATTTATTTTGTATTCCCATGTTGGAAATTGGCATTTTGTATTTCAAAAATGGGAAGATATATCAGAGTTTTGTAAACACTTCTTTTTCTGTTAACACCCAAAGTAAATTTTAGGATTATATTACCCTTTGCTTCCACACCAACAAGGAGGGGGGTGGGGATTTCCATTCCTCGAAAATCGAACATCATCATCCTGAGGAAACAGAGACGAAGTCCTATTTTCATGTAAGCTGAAACCGTCACAATGGTTAGTTCGTTATGTATGTTATTTTGGGTAAGAGTTTTAAAGTATATTTGGCTGGTGTCTGCTGGTTGTGATGTTATGACAGACATAATGGAGCTATGTTTATTTTCGTATATTTTAGTAGGTGTTATTCATTAGAACAGTCAGTATGGTGAGACGTATTTTTTGAGCATGGCCAATATGCTTTTTATGGTATGTTGGTGGGAAGGTGAGTATTTTTTGTCTGGAGTTGGTCGGGAGATTAGATGGTATGACCAGTAGACATAATAGTGTTATGGGTTGGTCAGAACTATATAGATGCTAGTGCACTTTAGTTATGGTGGTTGATGTATTTGGTGGTGTGGTGGTGTTTCAGGTGGTATATTGGTTGGTTGGGTAGTGTGGTTGTGGTTGCAGATATTGTGGTTGTGTGGTTACAGATATTTTGGTTGTGGTTGTATTGGTTGGTGTGTAGGGTGGTCTGGTTTGATGTTTGGGCTATATGCTTGCTTGAGTAGAGGTTATGGTCACTATTTTACTCATAAGCTATATTGATTTTTAATTATTAATCTGCCTGCAGCGACTGCTCCTTTGTAAGCATAATGCAGATGAAACCTGAAGTGCTTATTGGCTACAGTCTAAATGGCTAATGCTTCTGAGGTTGGGGCATGCCGTGTTTTCGAAGTAGTTGAGTAAATTATAGGTGTGTGGGAAATAGGTGTCCTTAGCTAGGTATGATTGTATTGCACTCTCTTAGGTTAAGTTATTTAAGTCGGTTTGTTTTTTCTTTACTGTTTGAACTTGGGTTTTACTTCTCTGAACTGTGTTAGGTTAATGTGAAGTTAGGTTGAGTAATGTAAGCCTAGTATAAAATAATTCCAAGTCATATATTATGTTGAACCAATGTGACTAAATGTGAGTGGGCAAGTCTTTCTACATATATGGAGCTGGCGGAGACTTGATGAGGCCAGGAGGGGCTCTGGTACTCAGGTGGTTTGAATATGTAACACTTAAATATTTTTTTCTATGTCTGAGTATATCAAGTTAGGTTAGGTCTGGTCCTAAGTCTTACACAGCATGAAATACGTTCCAAATCCTACACGAGGTTAAATATTNTTGGTCTGGTCCTAAGTCTTACACAGCATGAAAAAATATTCCAAATCCTGTACGAGGTTAAATATGTGGTACGTCCTACACAATATGACAATTTTTCTAAGTTTTATAAAAATGGCAGGAAAAAGCAAACGTGACTCTAGTGGAATGCGAGAGCATGAGCATATATAAATGGAATGATAATGCATGAATAAAATATAATACAAGATGGTATATAAGATGGCAGCGGTAACGTCAAATGTCAAAGGTCACGGTTCCCTGGATACTAACCTTGGAACCATTTCCTGAATCGGATAAACCCTTCTACCAGCGATGCAGTCCATAAACATGTAANCTTTGGAACCATTTCCTGAATCGGACAAACCCTTCTACCAGCGATGCAGTCCATAAACATGTAACAATATTCTTATATATTTGGCCAATAAAAATGGTTGCATTTTTACAAATTTACAGAATTCTGTAAACTAAGCATAACATTTTTTCATTAGGTACTGTACTCGGTAATATTAATTTTCTATTAGCAAACAAATAAGGATGAATTTGGAAGTAACTTAAATGTGAACAAACTTTAAATGAGGTTAACACATATAATTAAATCGTATTTCTTTGGGTTAATGTTGACTCTCTGGTGAATTTTTGTGTTTCCTTAATTCTGTAGTTTCATACAATACCCAAATTAGTAATTGTGAATTGGAATGGTTTTCCTGGTGTAAATATTACAACTTTTGAAACTTTAAGTAATTATAAACGTGAGGAATATTAATGAAATTAGAATGTAATTAATTTTGTTTAAATTTTTTCTATTTATTAAACTATAGTTCATCCATTTATACATATTTTTTAAATGTTAAATTCGAAATATTATCTTTAAAAAATACTTTAAGAGGGAAACTTAAATTTCCTAAAACATACTGTATAATCCGCAGATGCTGTTTCTGAAAACATAACATTTCATTTAACTTTATGTGATAAACAAAAAAGTTTTCTTTATTTTTGAGTTCTGTAGGTTCGTAGGCCTACTTACACTAAGGAAGCCTGAAGAAACGGATTTGGTGTAAAATGTCTAATTTCCACTCTATTATCTGCAAGATTGTCAGTAAAGTACTCGCGAGTAAGCGAGGTGTGATAGGGGACACCGTTTCCCGATGTGTTTCAGACAGCAATGACCACAATAATTGACAAGCAGAGATGCAGTTAAGGAAAATAAGATGCAAACAATCCGTAAAGAAGCAGCGTGTAAGATACAAATCTAGGCGAACTTAGAGAAGAATATTGACAGACACCACCTCGTATTTCTACTTTAGCCGTCCTTTGATTTGTAAAGTTTCTTTCTTACGTATTAAACAGATTTGAAAAGTAACAGAGTCAACAGAGATGGTAGTTACAATTAAAAATTATTTTTAAAGTGAAAATGCGTTGATGTTGAATGTAATTGAGGTTAGAAAAATTAGTGAAAACATTGCAAACTTTTAATGCAATCAGCGACTACTATTATTGTAAGTTTGCGTAACCATTAGTATTACAAATAATATATCCATTCGTCGTGTCTCTCACTCCCTCTCTATTAATATATATATAAACATAAAGTATATGCCGTTTGTATGTACATTCGCAACCGAAATTTACTGGTTCTCTAAGCAAATTCTACCGATTTTTTTTTTGACGGGGTTGTCATCACTTGTTCAACCACTTTTCTCCTCGGTGTGTTGCCAGAATGTTTTATTCAAGCTGCGCTGTGGCCGTGATGGTATTTTTCGGCACTTAAATGCCTACTTTATTGTTTTATTGTTTTAATTTTCGCATCACGTAGTCGGTTCTAGACCTAGTAAATAATATTTGTGGGATGTGTTTTTTATCCATTTTGTTTGGTGGTTCAGGACGTAGTTCGCCCCTCTGTGGTGGATAACTCTCCAGTTTGATAGTTGTTTTCTACGTGTGCTCCAGTTATATTCACTCAGTAATATATTGGCTCTTATTGTTAAGGTGCATGTGCAAGCCTGACCTTCCCTGCACGTGCTGGCCTAATACTTGCTGTATGGTTTGGCTTTCGGTGCACATCGCCTGCCCTTTTCTTGATGGTGGCGACGTAGTCAAGTTTTATTTAAATTCCCCCATGCTGCTGTCTGGCAGTGGGTGTCATCTTCTTGCTCATTGGATAACTATTCTACTCTTGTAGATTCGACGATATCCTTATTTAACTAACTCTGCTTTCCGTTATTTAAATAAGAACTTTATCTGTAAAGAGTAATTTTCAAATGTTCAAATTTGTACTATCAAGCACATCTTTGGAATACTGTTTTTATAGATATATAAATTTATTGACTCTCTAAGTAAATTATATTTGCAACTAATTGATTTAATTTACATTTCGTTCGGGACACACCTTTGAACATTTTTAAGCCGTGGGAAAAAATTTTAAATTTAATATTTTAATTTAAGTAGATTGATAAGCTTAATGTGATTTAAACTAATTAATTGTCTCGTTTTCTTTTCGGTTCTAAAATTTTTCAAGAAATAATTTTTAATGATTTATTGTGTGACCTCTTATGTTCTTAGTGATGTTAAGCAAGCATAAATACTCTCAATATTTACTTGTTCCAAACTGTCTTTAATTTTTTTAATGTAAATAAATTCAAACGAACGATTAAGTAATGCATAACAACAAGTTTCATATTTTTATTTATTGACGATTTTGTCTCCCTCTCGGGCTGTAATTAATTATAAAAAAATGTCTGACATGTATGTATATAAAGAACTAAATTCTTTCCTCTTTTGCGCCATATACAATCACCGAAAATGTATAGCATATATTTATATGACATTCTAAAGTAAATGTTTGTGGCAGGTCTTTTGTAAATTCGTCATTTTTTGTGTCACTTTTTAATATTTTTTCTGGCATTTGTCTTATGTGGTTTGGGCCAAGGACTTGATGAATTTTATATTATTGAGGAAGTTGATAATTAATTTGCTTATAACATTTTGATTGTACATGATGCATAATGCGCGCTCCCCTTCCTGGTGTAGCTTGATAACCTAATTTTTCAGAAGAATAATGCCCAGTCTCTCACAGCACAGATATATCTTTAGCCAGAAATGTACTCAGACTTTTCGCCCACAAGAATGTTTGGGAGCAGATTAGATGACAACTCAGTCGAAAGAACCTATATTCGTGAAAACAGGTATTAAAATATATGTGCTCTTATGACAAAGTGCTCGCCTCATGGCGCTGTGGAAACTAGTTGAATTTCACATGTCTTTATAAACGAACTGCTCCCGAACACTCTTCTAGTACTGCTAACAAAACTCCGTGGCGGTTCTTCCACTGCGATGTTAGGAAGGATTATAATGTGTTTGTGAAGCAAGTTACTACGGCAGAAGAGAGTTTCCTTCCTCTGAGTTTTATGTACAGGTCCGTACTACAAGGAATGACTGCACACAATGGATCTGGTATTTTGGACTTCTGCTTCTTCAGATGTCCACACAACAGNCCGTACTACAAGGAATGACTGCACACAATGGATCTGGTATTTTGGACTTCTGCTTCTTCAGATGTCCACACAACAGTACAGTGAGTAGTGTTAATTATCTAAGTCAAATAGATTCTAGAGACATTATATNGTATATGCCGTTTGTATGTACATTCGCAACCGAAATTTACTGGTTCTCTAAGCAAACTCTACCGATTTTTTTTTCGCCAGGGTTGTCCTACTGGTTCAACCAATTTTCTCCTTGGTATGTTGCCAGAATGTTGTGTTCAAGCTGNTTTTTTCGCCAGGGTTGTCCTACTGGTTCAACCAATTTTCTCCTTGGTATGTTGCCAGAATGTTGTGTTCAAGCTGTGCTGTGGCCGTGATGGTATTTTTTGACATTTAAATGCCTACTAAATTGTTTTATTGTTGTTATCTTTGCCATCACGTAGTAGGTTCTAGACCTAGATAATAATATTTGTGGGATGTGTTTTTTATCCACTTTGTTTGGTGGTTCAAGACGTAGTTCGCCCCTCTGTGGTGGATAACTCTCCAGTATGATAGTTGTTTTCTCCGTGTGCTCCAGTTATATTCACTCAGTAATATATTGGCTCTTATTGTGCGGGTGCATGTGCAAGCCTGACCTTCCCTGCACGTGCTGGCCTAATTCTTGCTGCGTGGTTCGGCTTTCAGTGCACATCGCCTGCCCTTTTCTTGGTTGTGGGCGATGTTGTCAAGTTTTATTTAAATTCTCCCATGCTGCTGTCAGGCAGTGGGTGTGTTATCTTCTTGCCCATTGGATAACTATTTCGTTCTTGTAGATTCGACGATATCCTTATTTAATTAACTCAACTATCGGTTATTTAAATAGGAATTTTATCTGTAATGTGTAATATTCAAATGTTCAAATTTTTACTGTCAAGTACATGTTCGCAGTACTGTTGTTGTAAACATTTAAATTTATTGACTCTCTAAGTAAATTATATTTTCAACTGAATGATTTAATTTACTATTCGTTTGGGACACACCTTTGAACATTTCTAAGCCGTGGGCAAAAATTTTAAATTTAATATTTTAATCTAAGTAGATTGATAAGCTTAATGTGATTTAAACTAATTAATTGTCACGTTTTCTTTTCTGTTCTAAAATTTTTCAAGAAATAATTTTTAATGATTTATTGTGTGACCTCTTATGTTCTTAGTAATGTTAAGCAAACATGAATACTCTCAACATTTACTTGTTCCAAACTGCCTTTAATTTTTTTAATGTAAATAAATTCAAACCAACGATTAAGTAATGCATAACAACAAGTTTCATATTTTTATTTATTGACAATTTTGTCTTCCTCTCGGGCTANTCCTCTCGGGCTGTAATTAATTATAAAAAAATGTCTGACATGTATGTATATTAAGAACTAAACTCTTTCCTCTTTTGCGCCATATACAATCACCGAAAATGTATAGCATATGTTTATATGACGTTCAAAAGTAAATGTTTGTGGCAGGTCTTTTGTAAATTCGTCATTTTTTGTGTCACTTTTTAATATTTTTTCTGGCATTTGTCTTATGTGGTTTGGGCCAAGGACTTGATGAATTTTATATTATTGAGGAAGTTGATAATTAATTTGCTTACAACATTTTGATCGTACATGAGNATGCGCGCTCCCCTTCCTGGTGTAGCTTGATAACCTAATTTTTCAGAAGAATAATGCCCAGTCTCTCACAGCACAGACATATCTTTAGCCAGAAATGTACTCAGACTTTTCGCCCAACAAGAATGTTTGGGAGCAGATTAGATAACAACTCAGTCGAAATAACCTATATTCGTGAAAACAGGTATTGAAATATATGTGCTCTTATGACAACGTGCTCGCCTCATGGCGCTGTGGAAACTAGTGGAATTTCACATGTCTTTATAAACGCACTGCTCCAGAACACTCTTCTTNTGTTAGGAAGGATGATAATGTGTTTGTGAAGCAAGTTACTACGGCAGAAGAGAGTTTCCTTCTTGTGAGTTTTATGTACAGGTTCGTACTACAAGGAATGGCTGCACACAATGGATCTGGTATTTTGGACTTCTGCCTCTTCAGATGTCCACACAACAGTACAGTGAGTAGTGTTAATTATCTAAGTCAAATAGATTCTAGAGACATTATATGTTGGAAGACGTTTGCAGTTAACGAGATCCTGTGGCAGGAGAACAGCCGACATGCATATGCCTTCATGCTCGACCGTATCGCCGCCTGTCTTCATGCTACGGGTGGTCCAACACCATACTAAGTGCATCCCGTAAGTGTTGGTCCCCTGCAATACATGCTTGTTGTGGTAAAAGAATTTTATATTTTCTGTGTACGTACTACCATGTCCTGCGCCTATAACCTTTATGTGCTGCTGTGATGGCACCATCCGAATAATAACTTTTTTTTATGAGTGTACGTGTATTTTCTGATGCTTCAGGGACTACTTAAGGAGCATGCTTGTATATAAGGTGAACTATTTGAAAATGTGTAATATTTAATAAAATTATTTGTGCAAAATTCAGAGCATCTCCTTTAAAACGGATTTCTTTTAGTCGAGGTTAGAAAATTGTAGACATCTCATGCAGAAATCGGGCTTAATTTCCAACTGGTCAATGTTAAGTACACAATATTAATGAAGATATTAATTATAAATGCACTGACAGCAGACTGCATACAAAATATTAAGGCAGTTGCCAAATGGTATAGTTCGTGAATTAATCGCATTTCTATAGGCATGGGTATAAGACAGGCCACAAACAAACGGATTGACTATGAATTAAAATATTTTTCGAAAAACAAATGGAAAACGTTGATCGAAACATTGAAATATTGATAGAAGGATTGAAATATTGACAGAAATTTTGAAATATTGGTAGAATGTTTGAAAGATTAATCAAATCNATTGATAGAAGGATTGAAATATTGACAGAAATTTTGAAATATTGGTAGAATGTTTGAAAGATTAATTAAATTATTGGAAAGTTGATTGAAATTTTGATCGAATAATCGAATGATTGATAGAAAGGTTGTAAGAATTAAAGAATGACTGAATGAATGATCGAAATATTGAGAGATCGTTCGGAAGATTGCGAGATTAATAGAAAGATTTAAATATTTATAAAAAATTTTCTTATTGCTGAGAAGAGCACAGAAGATTAAATACATTCCAAGTTTCAAGGGCCTTACCCTAATGGTTTGTGAAAAGTATCGTCGACAACGTGGGCAGTTCAGCTGCTGTAAAACTACCAAAGACGAAGTTGGGATGCTGGTTGGTAGCACCCCACCAAACATTTATTCATCTATACATCTACACTCCAGTAGCTCGCTGGTCCAAAAAAGTACTTTAAATTTGAGCAGATTTTAATTTGGCAGGTGAATGTGTGTGTAATTAAGAGCTCGCCCGATGAAATTATACGAAATCAGAAGGAAGAAACGAGCATACATTTTTCATACCAGACTGAACGATAGAAACATAAGGGGGAGAGATATAAAGTGAGAAATAGTGTGATGTTACCTCTCGCATCAAGCGAAGAACTGTGATGTGGTACGCCTTTGGCTTCATTAATTACATGAAGAGGAGGAGATTTCATGTGAGTAACAACCAACTACAAGCGATAGAGGTGGTATTGGTTTTTAATTATTAGCACAGCCTATTGGTGATTGCGATTTATCTGTAGTGGGTAAATGGGGGAGGATGAAGAGGGCGGTGGTAGCATGTGATGTTAAAACNATTATTAGCACAGTCTAGTGGTGATTGCGATTTATCTGTAGTGGGTAAATGGGGGAGGATGAAGAGGGCGGTGGTATCATGTGATGTTAAAACAATGGTTCTTCGGCCAGGACGAAGCTGTGCCCTGGTTCAAAATAGCAATTGGTGGGTGTTCAAAGCAGGATTTCAAAGAAAACTAAAAACTTCAGCTGCATTCATGGACCTCTCAGCGGCTTACGATACAGTATGGAGAGAAGGCATGATATACAAATTCCTTCGTGCAACCCCCTGCAAACCAACAGCACGCCTGATAGACAATTGGCCCAACAATAGAATCTTTCAAGTGACTATGGGTACCGACATCAGTTATCCCAAGAAACTTAAGAACGGCTTACCGCAGGGATCAGTGCTCGCTCCACTTCTCTTCAGTCTGTATATCGCAGANCAACCCCCTGCAAACCAACAGCACGCCTGATAGACAATTTGCCCAACAATAGAATCTTTCAAGTGACTATGGGTACCGACATCAGTTCTCGCTCCACTTCTCTTCAGTCTGTATATCGCAGATATGCCGGAAACATTATCAAAGAAGTTCGGTTATGCCGACGATTGGGCCCTCACCACGAGTTGTAAATAAATCGAAAGACCTGGAAAAAGTGGGAAAATATTTCCGCAAATGGAGACTCCAATCTAATGCCTCCAAAACAGAGGTCACTTGCTTCCATCTGAATAACAAACTCGCTAGAAGGGAACTCAATATACGGTTTAAAGAAACCATCCTTACCCACAACAAAACACCAAAGTACCTTGGCATAACCCTTGATAGAACATTATCGTTTAAAGAGCATCTAACAAAAACTGCTGAGAAACTGAAAACAAGAAACAACATCATCCAAAAACTGTGCGGCACAACTTGGGGTGCATCTGCCGCCACTCTTCGATCTTCTGCCCTGGGTCTTGTTTTCTCGACTGCTGAATACTGTGCCCCCATCTGGATAAACAGCCCGCACGTACATAAAGTGGACGTTCAGCTAAACAACACGATGAGAATGATTGCCGGCGTAATTAAATCAACTCCTTCACAATGGCTCCCAATACTAAGTCACATTCCACCACCTCATCTGCGACGAACAAATGCTCTTATACGCGAGTATAAAAAGATATTGGACAACAGAGACCTACCGATCCACCAAGATATTGAGGACGCCAATAATAATCGACTTCGCTCCAGAAAACCANTGGTTGGCTGGGCTTTGCTTGGAGACATAAGACGCCTTCTTGATTTGGAGAGTTTCTATATCTCACATCGAAGAGTCACGAAACGACCTCGGTCGTTTGCAGTGAGACTTGAGCTCAAATTGGTAATTCTGGGAAATTTTGTTGGAATAAAATTGAAGAGCGTTGAATGTGGTACATTTATTTAAATACAAGTGTAGACAATTTTTACTTTCATCTATGTAGTAAAATTCGGAGTAAAAGGCAATTTTAGCGAAATATAAGTCACTTCTAAAGATTTTAGGGTTCAAACGGGATATTTTAACAGCCACGAGTGCAAGACAAATGTTACCCACATCCAAGATGACCACAATGTGACGTCATAACATGAAATTCGGTCGACGCCTGGCTCCTATTCCACATATCCCTTGTCACAGAACTCTCTTTTCTATTCTACTCTCTTGGCAGTAAGGAATTCAAAACTATATACTAGCCGGGTCATTAGGCACCGGAATGCTTTATGGGCAGAGTGCCAAAATAGAGCTGTTGTGGTTTTCAGAGAGAGTGAGATGAGGTACAATACCAAGTAAACATACATGTTATACAAGTTATACAGTCGATTCCAGTATTCTACTACAGCATATAACAGCTTAACGGAAACGATTGTTTTGTTTTTGTTATGTATGAAACATTAAGTCTAATATATATGTCTGTATTTTATGTACTGTTATGCTCCAAAACCTGAAAAACGGCTTGGTGTTTTATTTTATAATTATGACATACCATATTTTGGTGTTGTTTGTGTATCCGTTCTGTACTGGGTACAACAGTTATGGTTGATTCTAATTTTCCTTCTTGTATAGATGTGATGATATTCAAAGCATTTCACGTAATCTTCTACAATTGAGAAGTAATAAACAAGTTCTTTACATGGACACTTTAATTTCAAACGAGATATTCAAAAGTAGACAAGTCAACCAAATTTTGTGTGATTTCAGGAAATTAATATTTAGTGATAAAAAAATGCCTATCACATGATACAATAATAAGAAGTTTGCCTACAGTTTCTGTAAGTTTACTCAGTTAGTTGGGGAAAAACATAAAAATTTTTACATTGAGCCACACAGATGAATGGGCATTATTATTCTTTGCTTTTTTTTCACGTCTGTGTTTTTCTTCCTCTTTTCAAGTAAAAAAAAAACCTATAATTTAAATAATTTTTAGCAAAACCAGTTGCAAATTAGATTTTTTTTTATTTATATATGAAATACAAAACAAATAATAATTATAATGACTTTTTGGAAACCTAATTTAACTGAGGAGCATATAGGGTGCCGATATAGAGAATAGTCACTCCTATTGCACATTTCTTACAAATATCAGGTTCTCGCAACTTTGGTAGCGCACCAGTGGTTATCAAACCATTACGCACTTCAGGTGAGTAAGTTAGACACGTAAGAAAGGCAGGTTATTCTGAGTAAAGGCTTTATTTATTTTCAAGTAATGGGCTAGACTAGGCGGGGAACTGCTCCAGGTACTGCTGCACTGCGGGATGGCCACGGCTCTTGGCATAGTAGAGGGCATTGTGGCCTTCCCCATCTGTAGCCGTGGTGTCAGCGCCGGCCTGCACCAGTAGCTTCACTGTCTCGAGGTTACCTCTGTCCGCTGCCCATTGGAGCGGTGTGTGGCTGTATATGTCCCTCACATTCACGTCGGCCCCGCGCGACACCAGCATCTTCGCGAGCTGGTAGTGTCCACCGTTCGCCGCGCCAATCAGAAGCGTGTAGTTGTCTTTGTCAGGCAAGTCGACAGGCATGCCGGCGCACAGTAGCAGCATGGCCAGCTGCGTGTAGCCATAGTAGCCGATATAATATAGCTTGTCCATAGCATTCTGAAGTATGTTCTTCAGCTCACCGTACGCCCCGCTGCTGTACTGCAACACCTGCGAACACACGCCATTTGTGATGCGGCTATCACGACAGTCGCCATGGCAGACCGGGCTCGATTCCCGGGGGAAAAGCGGCGGGGATTTCGCCGGGGAACTCGGTCACTCCTCCAGCACACCATTCCTTCGCAACTTCATCGTATCTTCATCTCGTTCTCATTGGCACTCAAGATATCAGCTGTTTAGAGCCTCCCAAATATGACTCACTTACTCCTGCCTCGACCATACGAACAGCAACATTTATCCTATTACACGCCTACTCTCTCTGATCAGAAATATCCGGAGATCCCTTTGTAAAAGTAAACTATTGCCCACCTGCCACTATTACCACCGTTACCACTATAAAGGAGGCAGAGGGCTCAATGTTGTTCAATACCACGCGATAGCAGCAGAATGAGTGGAACAAGGAAGCTCAGTGACTTTAAGAGTGGTGCAGTTATTGGTTGCCACATCAGTAAGCAATATTGTCACCCGAAGGGGGAGAGCGTGTGACTGGAAGGGATCGAATAATTGTGGAGATCAGTCGTTATTTTTACAGCTATCGATAAAATATTAAAATATTACAAATTAATCCACAAGTTTTTAAAAGAGAACCTCCTTCCCTTTAAAAAACCTTGTTGATTGGTTAATCTACTTCATGTACATTGGTTCATAGCTGATTTTAATACACCTATAAGAATAGTTACAATAAAAATCCAGTTTGTTATCAATTCAGAAGACGTATCTGTATTACATTATTATTGACATACAAGTATAAAATTATCAAAAGAGGGAAGACAGTCACGGCCGAGGATTCAACATAATTAGACGCAAAATAATATAAATAATCGACAAGCTGCCTTGCAGTACCTAAAAAGGTTTAAACAATATATTTTGGAACCAATCCCTATTTATTCATTTAGACTAGCCTACAGTTCAAAGCCGGAGTCAGAACATAATTAAGTTAGTTGTGGTATATGGACGTGTAAGGGACACAACTGTACTCGTAAGAACACTACTTTTGACTACTGGTTGTGCTGGCCCCAGAACGTCTACCAATTAAATACACCTACATGATAGAAAAGTACAAGTTACTTATCTACATGTTGTTATTCCACGGTTTGCCTAAGGCCTTGGACTTTCGCCGCCACCTTCGCAATAGAAGAGCGAAGACAAAAGAGCAAAGAGCAAGAGAGAAGACGCAGTTAGGTATTTATAAACTTGCGCACACCTGCCACGGGAATAGCGAGAACTTTCACAATACATTTCCCTATCTTTCTTCTGCTGATCGTTTGCATATAAATCAAAACAAATATATAACAGCGCACNCACCACCTTCTCAATAGAAGAGCGAAGACAAAAGAGCAAAGAGCAAGAGAGAAGACGCAGGTAGGTATTTATAAACTTGCGCACACCTGCCACGGGAATAGAGACAGCTTTCACAATACATTTCCCTATCTTTCTTCTGCTGATCGTTTGCATATAAATCAAAACAAATATATAACAGCGCACGAGGGAGTGAGACAGAAAATTCGCTCACCAACACGCTTCAAACACAAGTTTTCAAATGCGTCACTCAGCAAATATCACAGGTAATCTGTGACATATTCCACCGGTGGCAAAGACCATACCCACGGCAATTAGCGCGAAGAGCACTTCTGACGGCATTCACAAGAAGAAAAACAGATCGTTTTTAAAGATTACGTCCAGTTGCTGAGCTAAAGAGTGTATTTTATACCCGTGTCAACAGATCCTGACAAAGGAATTATCTTAAATTAAGGCTTCAGCAGCCAAGTTAAATTTAAGTTTTGCGTCAGAAAAAAAAACATAAATACATTTGAATCCTCAAAAAATCACCGTAACACAACGTCAGGTTCATTCTGCCATTCTGATGTTGCCAAAATCGCCGGCAGGGAGTGATTGTCAAGTAGAAAAGGGAAGTAAAACCGCAACAAAACCGAGGCTGTGTAGTCTACGAGTGTTGACCTACAGGGATCGTCAAGCATTAAAGAAAGTGGTAGGGAAACATCACATGACATCACGTGATACCATCATCCATGACATCCAAGGTGCCACTTAACGTGCATCTAACACCAAGTCTCAGCACTGAGAGGTACGAAGACTGCAGTTCAAAAATCAGCAACTGCCTATTAACTCTTCACTTCGCCTGTGAACCTGGTGTTGTAAAGAGCACCGCCACTGGAAAGTGAACGACTGGATACGCATGAGTAGTGATAAATCACACTATACCATATGGCAGTCTGATGGGAGGGCTTGAATGTGGCGAGTGTAAGGTGAATGGTAAATACCGGAATGTAAATTGTCCAAAGTGAAATTCAGGGGAGGTGGTGTGATAATGTGTGTGTTTCCATCGAAGGGTCTGGGTCCTCTTCTAATACTACCGAGCAAGTTAAATTCGGAAGGCTATAAACATTTTTAGTAGCTACATGTTCCTTCCTACATCTCGCTCATATTATCTTCACAGGGTTGGAGATGTAATAAGGGCCCACTCCCTATCAATATATATAAGGGATAATTTATAGCAGGCGTTCTCAACCTGGGGGGCGTAGGAGAATTTCAGGGGAGGCGCAGTAAATTGTGGAAACTAGAATTTCAAAACAGCTAAATCTAAACAGTATACAATTTAGGTTTTCTGTTAGCTTTTCTACATTTTTTCAAAATTTAAATGTANCGAAATTTAAATGAATATCAATTTTTTCAAGGGGAATTTCTATTGTTGAGTTGGCAATAGTGGCCACTGCCGCACAGTGAGGCGAAAAGTGTGGCTGTGTTGGTCGGCGTGCACCTGCCGCCTTTGAGTTTATGCTGTGGTCGCAGACGGTGGAAGACGGGGACGATACTTGCAGGCCAATTACTTTAGTATAATAGGTCTGAGAAGAAAGTTGTATTAGACCCGTAACAAGGTGTAGCTTTTTTTTGTAAGCTACTAAGTACTTGGTGAAGTGTAGGAGGTTTTTCCACCTCTGCCTTACTGTGCGCCGGCGCGTGGCCACCTAACATAACCTTCCACCTAACGTAACCCCAAGTTGTCAACTGGCTGCAGACTGGGATAGGTTATATTTTGTTTATCCTGGTTAATATTGTGTGTGTGAGTGGCAGTGTTCTGTGTAGTACCGTACGGCTAAATATGGCAAATCATTGCCTAAGAAAAGACTGTACAGTGATTACTATATTAAGTATGGGTTTTCATACATAGAGAAAAATGGAACCCATTTACCTCAGTGCGTTATTTGTCACGTTGTTCTGAGTAACGATGCAATGTGGCCAGGTCGTTCAGAACGTCATTTGGCAACCAACCACGCCGTCCTGATAGACAAACTAGCTGTGTTTTTTGTTACCAAGAAAAGCTCATTGGCATGGATGAATCTGGATTCAACTCGAAGTTTTCATATGGAAAATGAAAAGGCCATTGAAGCTTCTTTTAAAATCGCCTAGCTAATCGCAAAATACAAGAAACCACATACTATTGGTGAGTCCCTTATAAAACCATGTTTACTAACAGATTGTAGTACTGTCCTTGGTGGAGAAAGTTGTAATAAGGTTGCAAAAAATATCTTTGTCAAATGACATAGTAAAACGCAGAAATGATGAAATAGCTGAAGGTCTGGAAAATCAAGTAACAAAAAATCTGAATATATCCTCGTTTTTTTCATTGCAATGTGNGATGAAATAGCTGAAGGTCTGGAAAATCAAGTAACAAAAAATCTGAATATATCCTCGTTTTTTTCATTGCAATGTGGTGAAACAACTGACATTTCTAAGCACTCTCAGTTGTATTTTACTGCAGATTTATTGACGGGAAACAGTTCATGGAGGAAATATTGTTTTCTCAAACTCTACAAACTACAACAAGGGCTGTTGATGTATTTTCTGCCCTATGTGGCTTTTTGGCAGCAAATAATCTTCCTTGGTAGAACGTCATTCGGATATGTACTGATGGGCCCAAGCTGTGGCAGGATGCCGATCTGGATTCATTGAACTGGCCAAACAAACTAACCCAAACATAATTGGTTCTCACTGCATCATTCACAGGCAGGCTCTGGCTTGTAAGACTTTGCCTGAATCACTCAATACTGCGTTGAACTTGGCAATTCAAATAGTCAACTGAGTATAATCTAGCGCTCTCAACACTAGACTTTTTGAGGTTTTGTGCCAAGAGTTGAACAGCGACCAACAAACTCTTCTGTACCACACAGAAGTACGTTGTCTCTCTAAAGGCAACATGCTATCTAGGCTGTTCAATTTGAAATTAGAAGTTGAGATCATTTTGATGAGTTCCAGTAAAGAAGACCCTATACATCCAGTTAACAGAAGATAAAGTTATTTTTTCTTACCATATTTGTCTGACTTCTTCGAATCACTCAACGTACTTAACTTGAAGTTACAAGGACAGAGAAATATTCTGAAGACATACGATGCAATTAAAGGTTTCTTGGAAAAATATTTATCTGTGCCAATGCCGTCTTCAGAGTTTAGAACCTAACTTTTCATCGTTTCCAAGGTTCAATGAACTTCTCGATGATANCTGTGCCAATGCCGTCTTCAGAGTTTAGAACCTAACTTTTCATCGTTTCCAAGGTTCAATGAACTTCTCGATGATAGTCAAAGTGTTCAATTATCTTTCAAAGATAATTTTAAGGACTTGATTTTAACGCATTTGGCTTCTTTGAAAATCGAAATAGGAGACTATTTCCCAGACATTTGTTCAGAAAACTGGAAGTTTAAATTGGTGAGAGACCCTTTCAAAGTTGAGGTGGACATTCTTTCTGCTTTTCTTCAGGAACAGAAAATCGAACTAAAATGTGATTCTAAAGCAAAGGCTGAATTCCCAAACATGAATGTTGAAGATTTATGGTTGAGCTATTTTCTTGTGTACACACAAGTGTGTTTGTATGCTGCAAAGGTATTGGTGCAGTATTCATCAACCTATCTGTGTGAGGCAGGATTTTCTACACTAGCTGTTATAAAATCCAAGTATCGAGAACGATTAGACGTTCAAAATGATTTGAGATGTGCATTGTCACAAATGCAACCAAACATAAACAAACTTGTGAAAGACAAACAGTGCCAGCCGTCTCATTAAATTTGTCGGGTAACAAATTCTTAAAATGCCAAACATATGTATAATTACAATTAATTAATAAATTAATGAATACACTCTTTTAACATTATATATGTATTTAAATACAAAATAATACTTTCAAACAGTTTTTTAAATGTAGTTATTATATTAAAGCATATGTTAAAATACTTGAATTTTAATGTAACCTATAGCAGCACTATAGAGATAATTTCAAAATTTAGTTTTGATTACTGTAAAACAAAATAATTTCAATAAAGGGGGGGGGCGTGACCACATATATTAGTTAAAAGGGAGGCATGGACTTTGAAAGGTTGAGTACCCCTGTTTTATAGGATATTTCCGCATGGGTGTCGAGATACTTTTGTTTAGATAGAGTATTCTAGCGTAAAATTTAGACAAATCTTATACTATTCACGGACTCTAATTCTTAATTATTTTATAATAATTGTACTTCATAAAATTTCGAAAGTAAATTATGGCAAAATACACTTTTACGAAAATATCCAAACTCTATTCTTCCACTTCAGATAGATAGTTTCAAGACTACTTCTGATCAAGAGACTGTACTCGAACGTTTTAAACATGACTGAGCTGAAATTGGACACACGAATTATTTACTTGAGATACAGACATTGACATTACATAGAAAGTTATTACTTTCAGTGTATATGCTGTCAATGGTATAGTGAACACTTTTGAGTCCCTAGTTACCATTTTCCTGAAAGCAAATTTTTAACATTCCCACTAATTTATTAACTAAATGTTGCCATTTTAGTTATAAGCACAGTGTATATATATCACAGGACTCGAAATTATTATTTTGTGGCTGACTACTTCATAAATAATTCGTTACAATTACACAGTAAATTTACACATAATACAACATTTCTTTGCCCATCTATTTATTAGTCAATAAATACGAATATCCATTATTGTTTTTGAAAAAAGCAACACCCAGAAAGAAAGGACGGAATAAATCCATCTCTAAGGATGTGTAGAACAGTGCACCTGCAATAAGTGATAACGATTGCAGAGAGATGGTGTACATATAATGTAAACACAGTCCTTGTTACGCCAATCTCAGTCAGAGAAGAGCCGTCAAACGAAGTAAAAGCTGGTGCCAGTATGCCTCGTTGACATAACAGGGTGACATATTAGCACGTCAGTGAGATCGAACGGGGCAGAGTGATTGGTCTCTGGGCAACGGGTTTATCACACTGTGACATTTCTGCTCGTACAGGGCATGCTGCTACGACAGTGATGCTTCTGTGGAACCAGAGGATAGAGGACGGTCGTACGCAGCCACGAGCGGGTATTGAACCACGCAATGTGACCACAGCATGGGATGACCGCCATCTTATTTGCATGGCCATAACGGANGACGAGCGGGTATTGAACCACGCAATGTGACCACAGCATGGGATGACCGCCATCTTATTTGCATGGCCATAACGGACCGTACAGCCTCGTCCACAGTGTTGGCTTGACACTGGAGCACTGCCACGAGTGTAGACCTGTCTGCATCGATGGTTAGACGCCGTCTGCTGCGGGTTGGACTGGTGGCACGCATGCCATTGCATCGGCTTCCATTTTCCATGAACAACATGCACCTCAGAATGAAATAGTCACGTGACAAGTGTGATGGTTTGGGGCACAATTAGATACAACATGTGATATCGACTTCTACGTATTGATGACAATCTAAACAGCAACCTCTACATCAGGGAGGTTTTAGAGCCCAAGGTCCCGCCCCTCATTCAGGCGACTCTACATGCCATATTTCAGCAGGTCAATGCCCGGCCACATTTGGCGAGGAATGTGCAAGTCTTCTTCAATTAACGACCGGTACCACTGCTTCCCTGGCAAGCATGTTCGCCTGCCATGTCACCCATCGAACATGTCTGGGATTGGGTGCGTCAGCGAATTGTTTGTCACGGACCTCCAGTAACCACTGTATTGCTTTATGGACTCGCATGCATACCACGGGTAGGGAGATTCCCCAGAATCATATCCAGGCCCTCTTAGATTCCATGCCACGACGATTAGGGGCTCTGATTATTACATCACGTGGTGGATTCACACCATACTGAGTTCTTAAGGACAGAGATCATGTGAAGTCCTGTTTTTTTAATAAATTTGGTATTTCCGTGTACCTAATATCTGGTATAATGTTCATTACAATCACATGTATCCTTCTTGGTGTTTTGTTTTTAACAAACGTTAGAGTGTTTATATTTCATATTCTGCAGAAAATACGGAAAAAAGTGGATTTTTCACACTTTTTACTCAGCACTGTGGTAAATTTCATATGAATAAAGAAATTAATTTGAATAAGAAAACATATGTTATATAGCAAATGATTGCAAAAGTCGCCTATATTGGACCGATAGTAAAATTGAATCATATCAATTCCCGCCGAGTATTTGTAATGAATTAGTTCTGTTTCAGTTGTGCGATAAGTGTGTATTTTAGCTTATGGCAATTAAAGATATTCCTCGAGCATTTTTTTATATTTGTATATTTAATAGAATACTTCTACTTAATTTTGGATATGTTTGTTGTGTGAACATTTTCATAAACAGCGTACATTAAACTTTTCTGTATATATGCCATATCTGAAATATGTAACCATAATGAGAATGAAACGGTCTAATTAGGAGTGTCCTAATATGGTTTGCTTCTTGTTACTTGAGCCAAGTTCAGAGTACACACAGGATGCCCCGATGGCGCATTCAACAATCCATTATTCATCAGTATGAGTTTGAGAGAGGTAGCATTGTCGGCCTCCGAGAGGCATGTTGGTGCAATGCTCTGCACTCGAACCATTCTGTTTACACTGTGAGTCGGTNAGCATTGTCGGCCTCCGAGAGGCATGTTGGTGCAATGCTCTGCACTCGAACCATTCTGTTTACACTGTGAGTCGGTTTTGGACGCAGTGGGAGCAGGAGAGTACACACATCCGTCTAGAAGGTTTGAGTCGACCGGCAGACTCCAGCAGAGATTATAAATTCTTCGTACGACAAGCTGTATGCACTCCACACGCGTCGCTGCGCAACATCCACGGACATTTTACGACAGCTGGGGATATGCCGGTGTCTACCAATACCATATACAGGCTGCTAGCAGAGCGGGATTTTTTCGTCGCGGCGTCCCTTATGACGTCTACCATCACGACCCGAGCATCGCCTAGCATGTGTGACCTTCTGCCATGAAAGGGCAGCATAGCAGCTTGTGGAATGGCAGCGAGTCGTGTTCAGCAACGAATATCGATACTGTCCGGATACTGACAATCGAATTCGAGTCTGGAGATATCCTCGCCAATGCCGTGATCCAAACTTCAATGTATAGCGGCACGAGAGGTATCATGGTGTGCGATGCCATTTCCTATGATTCATACACCCCACTGGTGGTGATTGACGATATTCTGTCTACACGGCGACAGGTCCCGGAGACACTGTGACCATGTGCGCATTCTTCGCACCAGCTCCTCAACGAAAATAAATAAAACTGTTCCCAGCATGTTCATCGTTGGCTGCAATTGTAGATTATTAACTGTCCCTCCTTGGTGTTTACATTTGGGTGTTCTCATCGGAAATTTGTTTGCTGCGGCTTATTCTGGCGAGTCTTTAAAGCTCTTATGTACCAATGCACTTTATTATGCGTATTTATTGCGTCATACGAGTTTCAATGTGATCGCTTTCACCTAAACTAAATCAAACATAACATAACCCAACTTAATGTAATGTAACCTGACCACACCTAACCTTACATGACGTAAACTCACTGGATCTGAACTTACATGTTTGCTTACCCAATTTAATCAAGATCCATATAACTCACCTTAATATAACATAATCTAAGTTATACAATCAGAACATTAGCTAACCTAACTGAGTTGAACAAACCTCAGAAACCTTTCCTTACCTAACCTTCTCGTATTTGTAACACAACTAATATAACCTAATGTAACAACTTAATACATCCTATCTTAAGCTGGCATAACCTTAACTAATAAAATAATAACAATAACTAAAAAATTATATATATAATATTAAAGTGTAACTGATTTTCACTGCCATATCATATTCCCACGGGATGAGTTTGCCCAAAATCATGCGTAGTTTGCTCACAGACTATGCTGTTACACATGATTATCTCCCTAGGTTATGTTGGCCAAGCTGGCCAAATAATCAGTTATCGATACAGTCGCATCTTGTCAGGATGTGAATCCCCTGTTGGCTAATCAGCCGAAAGCTGTGTAAGTCCCCATCTTAAATATACATAATTGTGTAAAGATTAAATAAAAATTTTTCCTACATATAAAATAGAATTTAATAGAATTTGGGAATGTACGGCCTCATAAAAATAAATAAAAAAATTAAAATTACATAATCTAGAACGTGTCACATTTTTTAAAAATGTAATTAGGTTCATTGTCGTTTCAGATGCTGTATGGTAATTCACTGACCCGTTTATCTACCTATAATTTGTATGCATTGTTTTCGACAAAAATATATGCAGCTTACCACACATTATATCTCCGTGTTACGAAGTTATACTTCTCGATATAACTCATCGCAGCACTGTGTAATTTAGTCGTCAACAATCCCGTAGTCTTAAACTGGAAAATTCTGTTTTCTCTTTAGTAATATGTTTTCATTTTGTGAATATCCTTACAATAATGGGAAGCAATCGTGTTATAATAAGCACAATCAACGTAACAATATGTATAATTTTCTGCGGCGGTGGTGTGTTATCTGAATTGAAATTATCTTCATGAGTCCTCATGACTACTGCGTTCACAATCTACACTATTACAAAAAGTTTTTTATTAAGTATTTGATTGTAAACCTATGAATTTATCATCGGATGTGAGGACTTCATATTCTTTTCGCATAGAATGTTATGTCCATTCAAAGAATAAAAAATTTCCATGCAATTTTTTTAATTTTCTTTGTAAGATATTAATGTGAATGCATATTAAGGCAGAAAAACTGCAGGTAAATTATTTGTGTAAACATTTGTAAATTTGTGAAACACATAAACATGTTAGCTTAAAAATTTTGGTTGGTACTCGGGAGCTATCTTTTTGCCTAGATATAAAAAAGAGCACAAAATTTCTAATGAAGAAATAGTTGTTAGCATAATTAATGTTTCAAAAAAATTATTACAAAATTTGCTTTTTCTATTAGAATTGTAGCTTTATGATAATAGTTAAATAATTCTGAATCGGTTTTGCGCTAAATGACGATATGTGTAATTCTACATAAGTGAGCATCTCCTTCGTTGGTCTCGATATGCTGTGGACTGTAGTTATTAATATATATGGCAATAACATATATCACTGCCTCACTACCATTATGCGTCTACATAAAGCTTAGGGCCATAGGTAATGTGATTTAACACGCAGCATTACCAGGTTTTTAATCTTCTGCGGAGGTTGTTCCGCACACCCAGGCACATCCTTCTTCTTACTCTCCAGCTAAAAGCACACACAGTGAAACATGTAAAATAAACCACGCAATTTGCACTTTTCTGTTTAAACTATGTTCAATGTTTAGTGTATAATATACTTATGGGAAACCTATCAGTTATGTATCAATTTGAGAGTTAAAATTCTAAATATTGAACTCTGTAGAAAAAAACCATTTTTTTTTATTTCTTGTTACTCAATTCTGAAAATATTTAGTATATATATATATATATATATATATAAAAACTTGGAAATAAGTTGTACTGGCATCTAAATGATTTAATATAGGCCATGACAAATCTCTGAAATATTAATGATTAGTTATTTATAATATAGCACGTTTATATTACACAATACATTAGGAAAGTATAAATAGTCTGAATTTTTTGTTGTTATTCCTGGAAATTTTCATCGCGTTTTACTACCACTATGATTTTCAATATTTAGTATATGTATGTAGAAACTTAAACTCCATTACTAAACAAATACTACGGAGAAAATTGTTACTGCTGCTAACATGTCTTTACATTTGTAAAATATTTCCAGCTTTGTTAAAAAGTTTAAAATATCTAAAAGTGACCAAAGTTATTTACTATATATAAATATTGCTTTATAATTTTGCTTAACGTTCCATGAATACCGAGAATGAAAATGAAAAGACGTGGGTCACTAACCTTCAAACATAGAACTAAGAGATTAGTGAACATTTTAATTTCAGTCTATATATTTTGTCGAATTTCTTAGTGGTACCCACATATATGATTNTTAATCTAGGGCATGACAAATCTCTGAAATATTAATGATTAGTTATTTATAATATAGCACGTTTATATTACACAATACATTAGGAAAGTATAAATAGTCTGAATTTTTTGTTGTTATTCCTGGAAATTTTCATCGCGTTTTACTACCACTATGATTTTCAATATTTAGTATATGTATGTAGAAACTTAAACTCCATTACTAAACAAATACTACGGAGAAAATTGTTACTGCTGCTAACATGTCTTTACATTTGTAAAATATTTCCAGCTTTGTTAAAAAGTTTAAAATATCTAAAAGTGACCAAAGTTATTTACTATATATAAATATTGCTTTATAATTTTGCTTAACGTTCCATGAATACCGAGAATGAAAATGAAAAGACGTGGGTCACTAACCTTCAAACATAGAACTAAGAGATTAGTGAACATTTTAATTTCAGTCTATATATTTTGTCGAATTTCTTAGTGGTACCCACATATATGATTTGGATCCAACTTAAAATTACTTTTATTATCACCGCGGGATAATATAAATAAATTTATCAAGACATTATAAATGAGTATCGTAGATAGATAAATATTTAATTATAATTTTCAAAATTTAAAAAAAAAAGATGCAATTCCCTAATTGTGTGCGCACAAAGTGTCGTACTNAAAAAAAAAAAAGATGCAATTCCCTAATTGTGTGCGCACAAAGTGTCGTACTTCAGTACTTCGCGGCAAAGCTTACCAATATTTTAGCCAAGTCAAAAAACATCTAATTTTCAAATTTTTCTCGAAGCAAATTTTAATTTCAAAATCTTTATGATAAGACTACCTAAACAAATGTGGCACAAGATGTTTCCATTATTTCGCATTTTAAGTGAATTGTGGTTTAGGTTGACGCTTCCCGCGTCCTTATATTTTTATTCGTCAGAACACACGCTCTGGCGAAGCTCGCAGGCGAAGCCCGCAATAAGGATTTAGGGTCTGGTGGACATGATGAGAGAATGGTGGCAGGATGGCCCGGCGACACGACCACTTACGAAGGAAGGCGGATGCAGCTGCCCCCCGCAACTGCCCGGGGACGCGGACCCCACACCCGCGGCCGCGCCTGCCCCGGGCTTGCCACCGCCATAAACATTAAGAGCTTTTTGGCGAACGTGCTGGTACAATAGCGGCATGGTATCCGGCGGCAGCGGGAGGAACACGGGCGCAGCTGCCAAAAGGCTACCCAAGGATTCCTGCACTGCAGAACAGAACAATAAACTTCCAGGCAGAATCAAAAGGGGGACACCGGACCCCACGAGCGGGCAGGAGCAGCGACACATGTTTACGACCACACCAGTGGCGGCGTCTGTCCCAGGCTTTGACCACAATAAAAACCTGAGAGCGTTTGGGGCGAGCGTGCGGAGAGTATAGAGGCAAGGCAGGGGAACCACACATACGCCAAGCCGAGACGCCACCCAAATATTTCCGCACGCACAGGACGAAGTGCTTAAACTTGTAAACCAGGATCGAGGGGCAACACCGGACCCACGCACGCCGGAGGGCCGCACACGTTGTTTTATAACCCAGGGGGGATGCGGCGGTCGGCCGGCCACCTGCAGAAATAACACGAGTTCAATATGGCAATGGGGGCCTACAAAAACGATGACAGAAAGGAAGGGAGAGATCAGTCAGGCGCTAGCAGTGACCCGCATCAGACAGTCGGAGTCAGTCGAGGATCGAGAATGCATCACAACCTCGACCTCAGTCGGAGGCTGTCAAACGGGACGTGCGACGGAAAGAGTCAGAGAAAATGCGGCAGTCCGCTGACGGGAACCGAGGAGGGCGGAACGAATCCGCGAGCAGACGACCACGGCAGCCAGCCGCCATCAGACGCAGAGTACTGCGGGGACCCGAGAAGGAGGATCTTCGAGGCCAGTCACCGAGACGCCCACCAGATGCGAGGGCAGTTCCAGTTCACCAGACATCCAACTGCAGGATCAACTACCAGCACATCGAGTCAGATAAGTAAAGTTATCCAGCGAGTGTGAAGGATCTTTAGAGTCATCCAGCAAGTGTGAAGAATCGTGCCCTCCCCCCCTTCGTGACACCAAGCGCAGGGTCAAACCATACGTAGCCTACCTGGAGAAAGGGGAAGAGGTTGTCTCGAGAGTTCGTGTATCAGTTAACTTGTTCAAGCAACAATAAAACTCGATTTGTGAACTCTTAATTATTACAGTGTATTGATTTATTAGTAAATTGGACATAGAGACAACAGTGTCAACGTATTCTTACACCCTATCACTGGGGACTAGCATCCAGTGTTGGCGCCTCCCGCCACAGAGCGGATTAAATACCTACTTTCAAACATCAGTATTGGCAGGTATCAATTTTATATTAAAAACACATTATTTTGACAAAATGTAGAAAAATTATTGTTAGTTGAAGTACCGAAATATGTGATACTACTGCAGAACCAGGGATAAATAAAATTAGGTTTTCAAAACATGCAGTAGCAGGGAGTATTATGCGGGAACCTCACCCGACTCCTAGCTTTCCAGTTCAGAGTTGAGTGAAGCTAAGATGCATAACGCAATGTTCATGCACATGGAGCATTAAAGAATACAGAGGAGAAACAGTTGATTATTCCAAGAAATGCAAGCGCACACACCAGCAAAATAGCGTCACAGACCAGTAACATTTCCGAACGCTTCCACCAATCAGCGCCTGGTAACTTACTTCGTAGTCAGCAGCCTAGCCAATAGGTGACCTATAGCAGCATGCAGTAACCAATCACATATTTCCAGAGCCTCGTGCAGACAATCGGCGAGAGGCTAAGCCCACAAAAAAGTAAACGCCACATAGTTTAGCCTCTGTGTACTTCTCTAATCTGTGGCACAGACACACGCCTGTTACTGCCACGACCGCACCTTGCCTCTAGCCCGTCAGTCAAGATAAGGATTAATAAAAGTTTTGACAATATTTTGAAAATATATAAATTATGAAAAGAAAATTTTACACTGGCGTAAGTGTATATCAATAATATGAAAACTATCGCTTTATAAATATTTTTTCAGAATACCAGAGGCCCTTAACTGTGTAGTTCAGGTATATACAAAATAATAAAAATAATTATAATATTTGAATGGTTTAAAACTACCTGTAAGCATTTAAAAGTGCTGCTTATTATCTTTGTATTGCTTAGTTGACCATGAAAATATTGTTACCTTCAGCTATCCCAAATTTTTCAGTCAGTAAGATATACCGTATTTTGCGTGTGTCGGATATTTAAATTAATTAAGAATAACTTTGTAAGCAACTGCAATTTACGTATTTAATCATAACGTTATATATTATAGATATATATTTTTAAGACAAAAAATTATAAACTACAAATAAACATAATCCTTTATCCACATATGAAAATGTGCTAATTAATGCCAACTATAAGCTACTCAGGGTAACATGAGCACCATCTGAAATCCTCTCATTTGGAATAATTGTCAGTAAATTTATTTTATTGCAGCCATATACGTTAACTTTCGAGATCAGTGAAATGTATTCACTGTGTGCATTACTTATACGGCGATATTTATTTAAATAATGACAGAAGTATAGAAAAGTATGTATAGGAAATAGTAAATATGGCCCTAAAAATGCTCACTTTACCGTGGACACCCTAAACATATGAGTAAACANAAGTATAGAAAAGTATGTATAGGAAATAGTAAATATGGCCCTAAAAATGCTCACTTTACCGTGGACACCCTAAACATATGAGTAAACAGAATTTACTACACACACGTTGTATTTACATGTTTTAATGTAGTTGGAATAAATACGCATTACAAATACGTAACAAATGAAGTGCTGTANACGTTGTATTTACATGTTTTAATGTAGTTGGAATAAATACGCATTACAAATACGTAACAAATGAAGTGCTGTATAAAACTGTATAATTTTTAAATGATGGGTTAGTTATGAATCCGAAAGTATTTACATAACTGCAAAGTTACATTAAGATGTTTAGGTTACGTAAGACTAGCAGGAAGTGTAGCCACCTTCGCTGGCAACAAAGTATACTTACTGTGTTGTTGAGTTGTTGGACCAACTGCTCCAGCTTCTCTGCGTACCGGCGTGACTCATCAAGATTCCTGCCCAGGTCCTGCACCTGCGGCACACGCATACAGTATATACGTAGTTAACTTGTGACACTCTTACTACGCCAGCATGACGCCAAGCTTGTCAGCATCTCACCAGTGTACGTGTTGTGCTGATAAGTGACATTTGACTACACCAGCTGTAGTATAGAG
>NQII01008531.1:0-10417 GCA_002778355.1 Clitarchus hookeri | reverse complement strand
AACTTACATATTGAATATAAGTAACCTTGAGCTTGACCTTTGACCTTGATATGCAACCCTGTATGAACTTCTACCCAAAAATCACACAATACCCCAAAAAATAAAATATTTTATACATTATAAATAATTATAAGAAATTTATTTGCAAGCTTTACATTTCCCAAGGTTCCCTCAGCACTACATCCAGTAGGCGTCTGACCCTCACCAATATAACTCATTGGTTAATTAGTTGGTTCCCCTCCAATCCCGCTACCTATATTTCTTATTGATTGATTACTTGTGCTCATTTATCTGTCCCATCCCTTCTCCAAAAAGTGTGTTTAATTGTTTATTAATCATACTCGTTCGACCCGGCACTAATGTTTCTCATTGGTTAATTAGTCAACAGGCTTCGACTCCCCTCGCCATTGATCAATCGGTCGAATTCAGTCTGCCAACCATATTCACTGTTCATTTATCATTCGTTTTCATTTTCATAAATCACCNGTTTATTAATCATGCTCGTTCGACCTGACACTAATGTTTCTCATGGTTAATTAGTCAACAGGCTTCGACTCCCCTCGCCATTGATCAATCTGTCGAATTCAGTCTGCCAACCATATTCACTGTTCATTTATCATTCGTTTTCATTTTCATAAATCACAAAATGATACAAATCACAAAAATCGGGAAGAAAATACAATATTACTACCGACTACCATGTAGGATTACATTTCGCCAAATCACATTTTCATCACGCTCACTCATTCCTTCTTAGCTGTACTCCATCCACCATCTTGTATTATATCCATGCTTTGTTATTCCTTGAGAGCCATCTTAGTTTCCATCAGTACAACCATCTTGCATAACATCGTAACCATGTTTCCTACATGCTTATTCTATATAATTCCACGTCAGAAATATATGATTTAATTTCTTTAAAATATCAGAGAGGCCGGAGAAACAAACATTCTCTCATGCTCTCTAATGCAATGTTATCAATCTTTGATTTAGTTTTTTTTAGTTGCATTCCGTTGATTCCCTATAATTCCTGCTTGATTTAGTCATAGAACATTATATTAGATATTATTCATGCTCTACAATTCCACCACGATTTAGTAGCCTACTGATTACTCGGTCCCCTCAAACCACAATATTTGATTACATCACTTCTGCAACCATTGTCTAACATATGGACTTGTCCTTTAACCATCAAAATTTTTCATTTAGTTCGTCATTTGTGTTTACTGGAAAAATAACTGTGGTTTATTAGAGCATGACCGGGTATGTAGATATTTATGTAGGACCTCTCTTCGCCATATACTGTACTGAAGTATGTCTCGCCAGGTTCGACTCAGCCGTCACCCTCCCCTCTCCTAGTCTTAGAGTAGAAACAATTTCTAACACTTCAACAGTTTACTTCCAAGACTGCTACATCCAACCTGCTGAGAAGGTATTACATTATTAATATGCTCTTTTATGTATGCTTTAGCATTTACCTTTGCTATATTATTAATGATTATGCACCTTGAGTGATTGGTCTACACAATAAGTCTTAAAGAATCACCATTTTTGTCCATATCATTCAATTTATTTTTATGATCATGATCATTAACAGTATCGGATTGCAGTCACAGATCTGAAAGCCAAAGCTACCTTATTCCCAAATCAGGGAATGTACTCATGCTAGGCTAAGGTATATCAGCACTAGAAATAAGTGAAATGCTTTTGTTTATTCATTGTACATGAAACTAAAAACATAAAAATCTTGACGTTCTCTATACTATACATGCAGTGTCTTTCCAGCAACATTCTCACTTTTCACATAATTAATATAATCTGCTTATACACAGCTCGATACAGTCTTATGATTGCAAACATCCACCCAGAACCCAAATTTTTCTTTTAAGGTCTCTACAGCCTCTGGAANCTCGATACAGTCTTATGATTGCAAACATCCACCCAGAACCCAAATTTTTCTTTTAAGGTCTCTACAGCCTCTGGAATGCTATAAACTTGTAAAATTCTTCATTTGCAGCCTTAAATGCCCGCCGGCTGATTTCTTCATCCAAAGAATGTGGCTTTCCATAGGTACACTCCAGCCAAACATTACATTTTGCCCTTGAATGAAAATTATTTTAGGTAGAATTTTTTCGATATGGTATCACTAATAGCTAGTGCAGGACATTTCTTAGCTTCAGGAACTTTTCCTTTACAGTTCTTGATAAGTCACTTCAGCATATCACATCCTTTAAACGGAGGTTTTTTACACGTAACACATTGTTGCATAACACAGGAAGGACCCTTCACTGAAGTGGTTCTTTCGTGATTCCGACAACTTTTCTGTGGTAAATTTCTTGTCACAGTAACAACAACGAAGTCTTGACGAAATCNCGTGATTCCGACAACTTTTCTGTGGTAAATTTCTTGTCACAGTAACAACAACGAAGTCTTGACGAAATCATCGATGGCGATACTGCTTAAGGTGATGCTTCCGAAGAAGTCGATGACATTCCCGAAGAAGTAGATGGTGACACTGCTGTAAGTGACCCATCCGAAAAGACAAATNGATGACATTCCCGAAGAAGTAGATGGTGACACTGCTGTAAGTGACCCATCCGAAAAGACAAATGTTCTTTCGGCGCAATACCTGAATAAGTCGATGGCGATGCTACTTCAAGCATGCCGCTCGAAGAAGTCCATGCAACTGCTGGTATTACTCCCGAATAAGTAGATGGTCTAGCTGGTACCTCTCCCGAAGAAGTCGATGGCTTCGTCGGTATCATGTGCCAAGAAGTCGATGGCACTTCTATAGACCCCATTAGATTTGGAATATCCAAAGACATCACAGATGCCGAATAAGACTTTGACTCAAACGCGAAGCCGCAAAAGCCAGCCAAGACGATCCACATTGCATGTCAACCACTGTCAAACTAACTTCTCAGCTTACAATCCAACTCCTTATTACATATACGCATTAGCAAACGCTATGAGATCATGATGATATTGTACCAATCATATTACGCCAATAAGAAATTGTGCGGGCATCGACCAGCCAATCACATAGTTGCCACGTGATTGCAGCTAGCCAACAGCATGCAGGATCTTAGCTTCGGACATAGAACTGCAATTAGCACCTCACCAAGCACTGCACTTAGCACCGCAATTAGGACGACACAAACCATAAATGTCCCACAATGACACATAATGACCCATAATTACTCATAAATTACCAATATATGATTCACTATGACCCATAAGTGACACCTTATTGCATATAAATAACACACAAAGGCCCATAAATGACACTTAAAGACCCACAATGACCCACATATTAAACCGTTGGGGGGATATATAATAGAATATTCAACCCGCTCACATATGCAAATACGAGTGTTAACCTCCTTTCATGAATAAAATATTTTACCCATGTTGCAATAGGAAAACCTAAGACAATTTTGCACCAATTTTAAGTATACATATATATTTATACCTTATATATGCAAATATATACATTTAAGTGTTTTACACACACACACATGCACATGAAACCGAATTAAGTTTAGAGAAAACAGGCCACACATTACAGAAACAGGGGAAAAAATTGCCAAGTAACAATTCTAAGACAATACACTTCATGCACCGAACAGTGAAACATATCTATATTTCCGAATCAAAGCGATATTATACTGTGAAAAACATAATAATATAAGTTGTATTAATCTTGAATCTTCAGAGGAAACCTCTATGTTTACAAACCAAAAACCTAACAGTTTAAAACAAAATAAATTTTGCCTCTTCCTCTTATATAATTTTTTTATATTACAGAGTAAACGTCATAACAACAGAGATAANAACAAAATAAATTTTGCCTCTTCCTCTTATATAATTTTTTTATATTACAGAGTAAACGTCATAACAACAGAGATAAGTGGCTATTCTAAAAAAGTCACAGTTAATTATTAACCTGCAGACATATAAACGCACTGTGGCAATGTTTCAGCCCACATGCCAGTGTATCACATACACATACGAACGATACATTTTCGAAAGGTGAAAAGCGAGAGCTAAATCACGTATTATCGGTGTTAATTTTTGCGACAAACTTTGTACAACTCCATCATGCCCGGAAGAGTTCTGATGCTTACTGGCATTCTTGCTCTATATCAGCCCCTCTGGATGCCACAAAGACACAAATCTCGTATAATGCAATGTTTGAGTTATAGATTAACAAAATAAAATATTAAAAATACCTATCTGTACTTACAAGAGGTTTGTAACGCATGCAAAATTTAAAAAAAATACCAGGCTGCAGATGGGATTATTCAGAACCCACACCCCTTGTCTAACTAATCTACAATCTTAACCACGAGACCAACATAGCTTGCNTTCAGAACCCACACCCCTTGTCTAACTAATCTACAATCTTAACCACGAGACCAACATAGCTTGCGTCAGAAGTCTTAATTTTTATATTAATTATAGTTGCAAGTATGTACAATATGTCAACCAGAAAATTACCGTTTCTATTGCAATTTTGCAAATTAATTTATACCTACTTCTTCAAATAAGGAAGTTACTACATTAAGAAGAATACATTTTGATACGATTACCACACAAGAAGCGAGGCNCCTACTTCTTCAAATAAGGAAGTTACTACATTAAGAAGAATACATTTTGATACGATTACCACACAAGAAGCGAGGCCGGGTAAGGCAGAAATACGGCCAACTACTATTATAAAACCAATATTCGCAAACAACGGCGACTCGAATGCAACAACTAAGAATGAAGGAATCTGCAGAAGTAAGAACAATATCTGAGTCTGGCTATCACAGTGGGATCGAAGCAATTTCATCAACTTCTAACGGCAGTAACTCCGTCCAGTATACAAGGGAGAGCCAATAGGAATCAAGTATACCGGAGAAGGTGGGCGTGAAGGAGAAGTGTGGTGGAGACGGCGGCTAAGGGCCGGAGTGTCAGTCGGCGTCGGTCCTCCCTGAACGGCGTCTCCGAGCGGCGATTGGTGGTAAGTGTCTTACACTAGGGTGAGAGAGCGAGCCCGGAGCCCCTTATATCCTTGTCCTCCAATAACAGATTGTCCTTTACACCTACCTCTATCCCTACCCCCACTAACTACATCACGATGTAATTATTGCAAGTTTAATCAGTAAAAATCCCACGGAAATAATTATTTGTACTAAAATAATTATTCTCTCACTACCTTTCATGAAATGCATTAACTATATTTTCTTAAGAGGTATAACAATTTACTGTATTTCATTTTTAAGAGATCCGTGTAGCCAGGTAACATTAACAGTTAATGAGTAATACGGTCATGATTAATTGAAATTTTTGTTTTATTATGATTAATTGAGGTTTTTTGGGCGTTTTGCGTTTTTTAAATTCGAAATATATTTCTTTTTGCACGCAACTACAATTTCCATCACTCATAGTTTTCACACAAACACCAGTATACTGTTTTATGTTGTTGAGTGTCTGCCGTTATGCTGAAGCTCGTGGATACGGATCAATATTATACAAATATTTATTGATGTCTATTACACAGCCCTTGTAGATTTACAAACGAATCGTTTAATAGTATATATAATTCCATTCTTACAAGCATTTGTAAAAGTTACAAACAACATCTTATTAGATAGGTAATATATACCACCTTTCTAGACTACTGCGCCCATTGATTAAAATATATGATTGATTTATATTAAGAGTAAAAAATAAGAGGAAAGGTCCCAGCAATCTTAGATTTATCAATTATTGCCGTTGGTTTACTGTAAACTAGTTTAAAGATATTTTCGGCACGGTACAGCATAAAGTTTATTTAAGGTTTATCGTATTGCAACATCTTTATTACTGATATTGAGATTTTTAATCTATAACTGCCAGGAAGACGTGATTTTTCTTTGCCTGCGATCCCATATGCTAAAGAAACCAAGTAATAGCGACTTTAGAAAATGTACGAAACTGTGCGCAATAACCTGTTGATCAGTAAGCCTAATAAGACCCTTGTAATGCAGATAGCTGAGAAAATACCCTTTATCCGAGATGTCGGGGTCATTTCCGCCTTCATTAATATTACTCACAATTTTTAGTTTAGGCATTCTCTTAACTTTACGGGAGACATGATACTTAACTTTGTCTTTAAAAAGTGATTCCGCCTCTCGGGCGCTGTCGACCAGATGTTTAACATACCTTATGCAGGTTTCGCTCGTTTTCCGAAGTCTTAATGTCCAGTAGTCTTTGTAGATCGCCAACCTGCAAATGTTAAACTGGAAGTACAGATAAAAAATTTAACAAACAACAAAATATATTATACTTTCACTATAAGCTGTTATGGTATAAATTGTGTAATGATAATGGATTAAATGGAATATACGCGTGTTAACACTTCCTTGTTTTTCGTTTGAACTAGTTGAAAGCTGTTTAAAGTAGGCAAAACTATTGTGCACATTTTAATATCCCCTTAAGTATAGATATCACCGAGGGAAAATTAATGCAATTTAATTCTTCACAGCTGCACAGTTGTCTTGATCATATAGTTTAGCCAGTCTGTTTTTCCTCAAGAGTAAATGCAACAAATACTGCCCACCATAACATGTAATATTTCCGGTTCAATAAACCTAACGTTATTAATAATTACAAACCCTAATATTCTCTGTACTGTTCTTGCCATGAAGNACGTTATTAATAATTACAAACCTTAATCTTCTCTGTACTGTTCTTGCCATGAAACCACAGAGATAAAAGGACATACTCCAGGGTACTCGGTAATTACGTTGAAAAGGTTACAGTTTAATACGAATCATACAGTAAATATGGGGCAGTGGTACATCGCCAAGTATTTTTTCTATTAAACACATGGTGTTTAAAGCTATTTTGCTTACTAATTACATTTACAAATTGTTAATGCTAGTAAAAATGTTACAATTATCAAGCCCCAGTATCGATGTTTCTTTATAAAATACATTTATTGTATTGCTTTCTTTTCTTTTTGAGTTTATAAATTGCAAATTATAAAAGTTAAAGTGAAACTTTTTGACTGTCACATGTTAATTATTATATAACGCAGTATATGTTATACAAGTACGCCATAAGCAAACAGAAACCTCTTCTTAGTTTGAGTAACACGCAAAGTCGTAGTTAACAAATATTCTCTAAGCTCTGTTCAATTTCGTTTGTTTCTCTTGTATGTTTATCTTGTAGGTCGGGAATCTGCAAATGTTTAAAAGCACAGTGAAGATTATTGAAATTCAAACACAAGAAATTTCAATTGCAAACTAAAATTTGTGCTATAATTAAAAAAAAACTAAATTTATTTACGTCTTCATTAATTTTCAGTTGCACTCCAAAAGGTAATTCTTATATCGTGAGTAATATNTTTTATGTTTATCTTGTAGGTCGGGAATCTGCCAATGTTTAAAAGCACAATGAAGATAATTGAAATTCAAACACAATAAATTTCAATTGCAAACTAAAATTTGTGCTATAATTTTTACAAAACTAAATTTATTTACGTCTTCATTAATTTTCAGTTGCACTCCAAAAGGTAATTCTTATATCGTGAGTAATATAGGCATTGAACAATTGTGATGGGCAACGTTTCTATTATTTCCCATGAGGTGACCCCATTTCCAGTGGATTTTGTGCTGCAAAAGTCATATTTACTTCACTTACAAAGTCAAGCACATTTAGGAATAGAGTCAAAGGGAAATAATTTTTTATATTACGTGCTAAACCACTTTTTCCCTCAAAATATATGCCTACACAATTATGAGAAAAAATCTGAAAACAGAAGTAGGAAAAAAAGTGGAAAATAAAAATCCTTTTGCCATCCGTTCTTCATGAGTGTAATGCAGCTTGGTTTTGTTAGACATTTCGGATTTTTTTTGTTTGTAAAATCAACGAATGTTAATATGCAGATGCGTGATCCTCATGACAAATATAAATTTCCGGAAATCTCAGAGAACAAGCTAACATTCCTCCACACTTTACAAATGTAAATTTCTGCCATTAAGAAATTGTAATTACCTAAACATATGATTTAAACTTATTTGCACTTGCATGTAAACTGGGTTTGAAAAACTACAACATATTAATGACGACATATTTTAGATATTTATTATTTAAAGTATTGTCTTGCGTACAAGAAGAAAAAACACTGCTTGCAGGAATACAAAAGCAGTGAAGAAATTTTATTACATTTTTTTTATTATCTAGGACCACAAACATTTTTAAAAGTAATAAACAAAAACTTTAACCAAGTATTCCATGTACAGGATGTTTTAAATTATATCAATAAACTTCGGCTGCAAGTCAGTAAAAAAGTCAAAACACATTTACGACACGTTGTCTAAAGTGACTCCTAAGGACGGTACTTATCTTTGAAGTTGGATCTGAAACACGAGTGTATTACTTATACAGGTGGAACACTGAGTGTGTGGATAATGTGTCAAGGTAGTTGTGACATGTGGGTTGATACTTCATCTTTGAAATCTCTAGTATGCTGCAGCTTAATGGAGATATTGTCGAAATTAAGAGAGCAACCGTGATTAATTCCACGATATACTTTTATATCAGCGAAAGAAATGTGTTGTGATGTGTACAGATATTTGTTCCGTTATAAAATATTCCAGACACACAATTTCCGATCTTAAATGTTTATTTTATATTTGTAATAAACTGGTGTTCCAGGTTCAACTTCAAATATGTGTACCGCCATTAATATTCACTTTAGACCCTTAGTTGCGTATATGTTATATGCTTAATTTTTTGTGAATTACCCACAACCTTAGTTTGTCAGTGTTAATTAAATGTTTCCTGTATTTTTCTGTTTTAGCCGTACGCAGTAGATTTGAAAAAAAGTTGAAGAGAGGGGAATGGGAAATACCAACCCCACCCTCCCCAAAAACGCACTCCTTTTCCAGGCTTAACTGTGATTCAGAAATTATACACAAATTTAGTTTTTTGATACTGAACAGCAAAATTATATTAAAACTTATCCAGCTTAAATAGTTTTTGAATGAATATAGTAGAGGTAAATTTATATATTTTAACATGTTGATGANAAAGCAATGACTCTTGCAAACACAGCTGTGGCTGTAAATGACAAGCTCTGCTTTTATAACTTTTAATTCATAAATAGAATCTAACTAATTCTGAATAAATATTAAATCTGTATCTCTATTTTAACGACTTTTTCGCATTCGTATGAACTTTTTGTTTAACGTCTCTTCAAAAGATTTATTTTCTAATTATTCCTTAGGCAATTGCAACTCGAATTCCGCATAACTATCGTCATACACAGAATTATCTAACTTTCACTACAACAATTTTTTGGTAAACTTCCTAAACTATAATGGAAGTTTTCAACCTGTACTCAGTACGGAAATAATACCACACATCATACTGCAAATAAAGTAAGTTTGTCTTCGCTATTACACAAAGTTGGGAACTTACCTACGCATTTGACCTTTTCCTGAGCAAATGTAGCAACTCTACAATATTACTGTTCCTGGTTTCCCACTAAACGAATACACTGTTATGGTAAATTTCTGAATAATTTTATTGTGTGTTCTTAAGCACGAATATTTGCTGCTTGCCTTAGTATTCAGACTATAATTTTCCTTCCGATTTGTCTTTCATGAAAAGCAGAGCAACTTATTTCTTTCATTATTTCTTTCGAAGGAAAAACCACGTGACGCGCATTAAAATAATTTTGTCTATCTTCAGCACAGGCGGGCGAAAAATAATTCATATAACATGTACATTTTTGCATCCTGTACAATTTTCTTCACTAGGTTCTCAAAAACGAACCTTCGAGCATATCTAAGCATGTTTTCATACAAAGACAATTACTTAGCACCACTTACTCTTGCCTTGCATCTGATGAGCTCACGCGCAAATAATTGAAGCATGTGTTTTCGTACAGATTATAAAACCGAGAAATGCTTTTACAAAAAGTTGAAGAAGAGGTAAGGCCGCTGAATTCAAAAAGTTAGTGTAGTATTTGTTTTCGTACAAATCACATTACTGAAATCAATTTATATAAAAAAAAATATAAAGATGAGGAAGTCCACGTAGTTCAGGAAGAACCTGATAAATGATAGTAAAACAAAAGATAATGTAGGAAATGACGAAGAAGGCACTTCAGTAAAAAAACGAAGAGTTATAACGTGTTTAGATGTAAAAATACCAGACATAAACTATTTCAGTGTCCTTTACGGAAAAACTTGTCGGATTAGGTTGTGTAAATAATGTATTTCGGCTAAGGAAAAGTTTATTTTTGTNCACAGGAAAAGTATATTTTTGTTCCAGTAATAACAGGGAACCTCGAAGTATCAGATGTAATTGATTCGGGTGCTTCCGTGTCAGTTATGAGTCATTAGTTTTGTAATACATTGATGCGAGAAAATCCTGT